>OZ024828.1:43578634-43798837 GCA_964016985.1 Anodontia alba
TCGAAACACTTCCCGGAAATTGGACACCGCTTCAGTGCATGCGCATTAAGAGCACTAAAGGCTGATAATCAAGAACAGACAACTCACATTTTAGGAGAACGCTATAGGGATCTCTATCATCTATTGTTTATTGACAGTATACTAGGTTTTGTTATGCCCAGTATCTTATCAGTCATGAGACTAATGACTGAGACGTATTATATTTTATGTCTTTAAGGCCCCAAGCAAAGTTGTAGCAGACAACATTCTACATGTTTTGTTTGTTATTTTTCAGAGAAAGTAAGGTTTGATCTGTTTTGTGAATTAGAGAATTTAGAGGAAATATCAAGCCTTTGTTTCTCTAAAAAAAAAAGATTTCAAAATGTCTGCTGCAATTGTCATTGACACTTAAAAGGTTAATTATGTATCAGTGATCCCATTAGGGTAATAAAAATATGAACCTTTAAAATCATTTTCTCAAAAATGAGGCCCATGATGCAGTTTTGTTCATTTTCCAGAAAAATAGCAGGGGTGGTAGTTATAAAGAATCTTAGATTTTTACTTAAGGTGGTATTAAAGTCAGAGGTCGATTTTTCAAAAAATCTAACTTTTTTTCTAACTTTTTTCCAATATGTTTTATTTGAAAGTAGGATCTGTGGCGAATAAGAAAATGATTAAAAAAGTATATGTCGCTGTGCAAAATTTTGCGGCAGCGCCCCCAAAAGAGGGCTGGTCTCGTGCACAAATTTCGATTATTTTATTACATGAAAAAAAGCAAGTTTTCCTCTAATCAAGCCTCAGATGAAACGAAAGGTGGCAATATGATGGGGTTTAAAGCTTATATCACATCTTTGATCATATTTCAATATAGTAAACCAGAAATATTAACAATTTGATCACATTTAAGGAAAAAAATAGTGTTATTTTGACTCTTAACAGGATCTGTATAACACAGCAGACAGATACAAAAATAATTCAGAACTTATAATTAAAAAAAAGTCTATTTCTAAAATCTAACTTTTTTAGCTCACCTGAGCAAAAGCTCAGGGTGAGCTATTGTCATCACCCTATGTCCTTCGTCCGTCGTCGACCGTCGTCCGTTGTCCGTCGTTCGTCGTCAACAATTAGTTTGTTAACACTCTAGAGGTCATAATCTTGATGAAACATGGTCAGAATGTTTGCCTCTATGAAATCTAGGTCAAGTTCGATACTGGGCTACTTGGGGTCAAAAACTAGGTCACCAGGTCAAATCAAAGGAAAAACTTGTTAACACTCTAGAGGTCATAGTTTTGACCCAATCTTTATGAAACTTGCTAAAAATGTTTGCCTCTATTAAATCTAGGTCAAGTTTGAAACTGGGTCACTTGTGGTCAAAAACTAGGTCAGCGGGCCAGATCAGCAGAAAACTTTGTTAACACTCTAGCGGTCACATTTTTGAAGCAATCATCATGAATCTTGTTCAATATGTTTGTCTTGATGATTTCTAGGTAAAGTTTGAAACTGGGTCACTTGGGGTCAAAACTACCCGGTAGGTCACTGGGCCAAATCAGCAGAAAACCTTGTTAACACTCTAGCGGTCACATTTTTGAAGCAATCATCAATCTTGCTCAAAATGTTTGTCTTGATGATTTCTAGGTCAAGTTTGAAACTGGGTCATGTGGAGTCAAAAACTAGGTCACCGGGCCAAATCAGCAGAAAACCTTGTTAACACTCTAGCGGTCACATTTTTGAAGCAATCATAATGAATCTTGCTCAAAATGTTTGTCTTGATGATTTCTAGGTCAAGTTCAAACTGGGTCACTTGGAGTCAAAAACTAGGTCACCAGGCCAAATCAGCAGAAAACCTTGTTAACACTCTAGCGATCACATTTTTCAAGCAATCATCATGAATCTTGCTCAAAATGTTTGTCTTGATGATTTCTAGGTCAAGTTTGAAACTGGGTCACGTGGTGTCAAAAACTAAGTCACCAGGCCAAACCAGCAGAAAACCTTGTTAACACTCTAGCGGTCACATTTTTGAAGCAAAATCATGAATCTTGCTCAAAATGTTTGTCTTGATAAGTTCCAGGATATATTTGAAACTGGGTCACGTGGGTTAAAAACTAGGTCACCGGGCCAAATCAGCAGAAAACCTTGTTAACACTCTAGCGGTCACATTTTTGAAGCAATCATCATGAATCTTGCACAAAATGTTTGTCTTGATGAGTTCTAGGTCAAGTTCGAAACTGGGTCTCTTGGAGTCAAAAACTAGGTCACCGGGCCAAATCAGCAGAAAACTTTGTTAACACTCTAGCGGTCACATTTTTGAAGCAATCATCATGAATCTTGCTCAAAATGTTTGTCTTGATGATTTTTAGGTCAGGTTCGAAACTGGGTCACCTGTGGTCAAAAACTAGGTCACCTGGCCAGATCAGCAGAAAACCTTGTTAACACACTAGCGGTCACACTTTTGAAGCAGTCATCATGAATCTTGCTCAAAGTGTTTGTCTTGATGATTTCTAGGTCGAGTTCGAAACTGGGTCACTTGGAGTCAAAAACTAGGTCACCGGGCCAAATCAGCAGAAAACCTTTTAACACTCTAGCGGTCACATTTTTGAAGCAATAATCATGAATCTTGCTCAAAATGTTTGTCTTGATGATTTCTAGGTCAGGTTCGAAACTGGGTCACGTGGTATTAAAAACTAGGTCACCAGGCCAAACCAGCAGAAAACTTTGTTAACACTCTAGCGGTCACATTTTTCAAGCAATCATCATGAATCTTGCTCAACATGTTTGTCTTGATGATTTCTAGGTCAAGTTTGAAACTGGGTCACTTGGGGTCAAAAACTAGGTCACCTGGCCAAATCAGCAGAAAACCTTGTTAACACACTAGCAGTCACACTTTTGAAGCAGTCATCATGAATCTTGCTCAAAGTGTTTGTCTTGATGATTTCTAGGTCAAGTTTGAAACTGGGTCACTTGGGGTCAAAAACTAGGTGACCTGGCCAAATCAGCAGAAAACTGTTAACACTCCAGAGGTCACATTTTTAGCTCACCTGAGCATAAGCTCAGGGTGAGCTATTGTCATCACCCTATGTCCGTTGTCCGTCGTCGTCCGTCGTCCGTTGTTCGTCGTCAACAATTAGTTTGTTAACACTCTAGAGGTCACAGTTTTGACCCAATCTTGATGAAACTTGGTCAGAATGTTTGCCTCTATGAAATCTAGGTCAAGTTCGATACTGGGTTACTTGGGGTCAAAAACTAGGTCACCAGGTTAAATCAAAGGAAAAACTTGTTAATAATTTTGACCCAATCTTGATGAAACTTGCTCAAAATGTTTGCCTCTATTAAATCTAGGTCAAGTTCAAAACTGGGTCATTTGGGGTAAAAAACTAGGTCACCGGGCCAGATCAGCAGAAAACCTTGTTAACACTCTAGCGGCCACAATTTTGAAGCAATCATCATGAATCTTGCTCAATATATTTGTCTTGATGATTTCTAGGTCAAGTTCGAAACTGGGTCACCTGGGGTCAAAAACTAGGTCACCTGGCCAGATCAGCAGAAAACCTTGTTAACACTCTAGCAGTCACATTTTTGAAGCAATCATCAGGAATCTTGCTCAATATGTTTGTCCTGATGATTTCTAGGTCAAGTTCGAAACAGGGTCACTTGGGGTAAAAAACTAGGTCACCGGGCCAGACCAGCAGAAAACCTTGTTAACACTCTAGCGGTCACATTTTTGAAGCAATCATCATGAATCTTGCTCATTATGTTTGCCTTGATGATTTTTAGGTCAAGTTCAAAACTGGGTCACCTGGGGTCAAAAACTAGGTCACCTGGCCAGATCAGCAGAAAACCTTGTTAACACTCTAGCAGTCACATTTTTGAAGCAATCATCATAAATCTTGCTCAATATGTTTGTCTTGATGATTTCTAGGTCAAGTTCGAAACTGGGTCACTTGGGGTCAAAAACTAGGTCACCAGGCCAGATCAGCAGAAAACCTTGTTAACACTCTAGCGGTCACATTTTTGAAGCAATCATCATGAATCTTGCTCAATATATTTGTCTTGATAATTTCTAGGTCAGATCTGAAACTGGGTCACCTAGGGTCAAAAACTAGGTCACCTAGCCAGATCAGCAGAAAACCTTGTTAACACTCTAGCAGTCACATTTTTGAAGCAATCATCATGAATCTTGCTCAATATGTTTGTCTTGATGATTTCTAGGTCAAGTTAGAAACTTGGTCACTTGGGGTCAAAAACTAGGTCACCGGGCCAGATCAGCAGAAAACCTTGTTAACACTCTAGCGGTCACATTTTTGAAACAATAATCATGAATCTTGCTCAAAATGTTTGTCTTGATGATATCTAGGTCAGGTTCGAAACTGGGTCACATGGTGTCAAAAACTAGGTCACCAGGCCAAACCTGCAGAAAACCTTGTTAACACTCTAGCGGTCACATTTTTTAAGCAATCATCATGAATCTTGCTCATTATGTTTGTCTTGATGATTTCTAGGTCAAGTTTGAAACTTGGTCACTTGGGGTCAAAAACTAGGTCACCTGGCCAGATCAGCAGAAAACCTTGTTAACACTCTAGCAGTCACATTTTTGAAGGAATCATCATGAATCTTGCTCAAAATGTTTGTCTTGATGATTTATTGGTCAAGTTCGAAACTGGGTCACTTGGAGTCAAAAACTAGGTCACCGGGCCAAATCAGCAGAAAACCTTGTTAACACTCTAGCGGTCACATTTTTGAAACAATAATCATGAATCTTGCTCAAAATGTTTGTCTTGATGATATCTAGGTCAGGTTCGAAACTGGGTCACATGGTGTCAAAAACTAGGTCACCAGGCCAAACCTGCAGAAAACCTTGTTAACACTCTAGCGGTCACATTTTTGAAGCAATTATCATGAATCTTGCTCAAAATGTTTGTCTTGATGAGTTCTAGGATATGTTTGAAACTGGGTCACTTGGGATCAAAAACTAGGTCACCGGGCCAAATCAGCAGAAAACCTTGTTAACACTCTAGCGGTCACATTTTTGAAACAATCATCATGAATCTGGTTCAAAATGTTTGTCACCTGGGGTCAAAAACTAGGTCACCTGGCCAAATAAGCGTAAAATCTTGTTATCACTCTAGCGGTCACATTTTTCAAGCAATCATCATGAATCTTGCACAAAATGTTTGTCTTGATGAGTTCTAGGTCAAGTTCGAAACTGGGTCGCTTGGTATCAAAAACTAGGTCACCGGGCCAAATCAGCAGAAAACTTTGTTATCATTTTGAACTTTGATCAGAATGTTTGTCTTGATGAGTTCTAGATCAGGCTCTCAAAGTGCTATGTTGCTCAGGTGAGCGGTACAGGGCCATCATGGCCCTCTTGTTTAAATAATCATCATAAATATTGCTCAGAATGTTTGTCTTGATGATTTCTAGGTCTAGTTTAAAACTGGGTCACTTGATATCAGAAACTAGTTCACCTGGCCAAATCAAAGGAAAACCTTGTTGATGCTCTAGAGGTCACATTTTTTAAGTGATCATCATGAATCTTGCTCAAAATGTTTGTCTTGATGATTTCAAGGTGATGTATAGTTTTCTGTCCAGTGACTCTCAAGTTTTTCCATTTAGGTCAGTTTCTCAGTAATTATTGGTCCTACAGAGTGATATTTGGTACTTGTGAAGTGTTTGTGTTTAGGTCAGTTTCTCAGTAACTATTGCTCCTACAGCCAGTGATACTTAGTACATGCATACATCTTAGCATGGCCTCTTGAGTGCAGTCATCCATATTTGACCTTGACCTTTATTTCACAGTCCATTAGACATACTACATTGCCTTACTTGTTAATATAATCATTTTGAACTTTGATCAGAATGTTTGCCTTGATCAGTTCTAGATCAGGCTCTCAAAGTGCTATGTTGCTCAGGTGAGCGTTACAGGGCCATCATGGCCCTCTTGTCTTATACTCCTTCAGATGATAGAACATTTTATTATCTATCAAAAACTGAAAAGAAATTGAAAGGTCGCTGTTGAAAATTTCATGTTATTTTTGTTTTAGAATTACCTCCCTTGACCAAAAAAGCACAAAATCACAGATTTTAAGCCTTGAGTGGCCCTATTGCCTTCATGCACTATCTGATTGTTATCCAACTGAGCCAAGTATTAGATAATCAAAAGAACTAGTTTGAGTTCTTGCATCAGCCATATTGTATTACACATACAAGAGTTATGGCCCCTGGTATGGTGAAAAATCGATAATTTTAACATGTGTGCATCAGTCATTATATCCTATCCAATTTGTACCAGCTTGGTAGATAAAGTCTTCAAGTATTATTTGATTGCATAAAACTGCACCAAGTATTAAATAATCAAAAGACCTGGTTTCGTCTCTTGAACCAGCCATACTGTACAAAATGTGTAAGAGTTATGGCCCCTGAAACTATGAAAACCACTAATATTTACATACTATATAGTTATTATTTATTATCTGATTTGAATCAAATTGGTAAGAAAAGGATAGACAGGCCAAAGATTTTGTATGTTCTTAAACGTGCCATAAAAAATTAACACTTGAAGAGTTATGGCTCCTGAAATAGGAAAAATCTCAGTGATTAAACTTTTGTAGAGCCTTCTATTGATTATCTGAATTTTTCAAAACTAGGGAAGAAGTTAGATGACCACAAAAGTCTATTAATTTTGAAAAAAACATGAGTCACATGATGCATGCCATAGTTAAGCACTGCTTGAATCAATATAGTAATCATTTTAAAATCATTTATTACAAGCCTGTACATTGTTTATTACCTGTTACCCCATGATATATGTAGTAAGTGGGGTACATGAAGGTACACATTAGAAATTTCATGAAGCTTCTGATTATAAGCTTAGTCCAGTTTCTTTGCAATTTCTTTTTTTTCTTTTTTTTTTTATTTCATCTTTTCTTTCATTCTTTCTTTTTTTTTTTTGCACTGAATATCATTTTACCTTAATTATTTGGATAGACGGGCCTGGGCAAACAGTGTAGGCCTATATCAGATGCTGCAGAATTCAATTTAATTCTCTCTGCTGCAACATACATTTGAGTATTGTTTGAATCTATTCCATTTCAAAATGTAATACTTATGTGTCTAGCAAGAGAAAAAAATACTAGTGTAACGCTCTAGGGTGGTCAGGACGTACCGATGGTGATTTCCTGTTTAATCACGTTCCGGCTTGGGCTTTGTCTATACGTACCACTACACAGAAACTCTAACAACGTTAGATTTTATAACTATTTTTTTTTTACTTATATATGTACAACATACAATTACATGAAATGACACTATTCAGCTATGACACACACACAAAAAAAACCACTCTTGACATATACCTTAGCTATACTCTTCGCGTCGGCTACGGTAGCCCAACACGGGTGGTAACTGATATGTTCTATAATTTGACTAACTTGGTAGGTTAGTCAAATTGTTCAATAATATCAGTATGACTCCACCCAAGTGTGCTGAATCCTAAGCAGATGTGAAGAGAATATGCTGGGTTATCTAACATCCTGAATTCTTCATATGTTTATATGGGGCCCTTTACTTATACTCTCCTAACTAGTTATTTTCTTTAAGGATCCTTTTCTAATATTAAATTATATTTATATTATTTTATATTAGATTGAATATCGTTCTTGATAATCACTAATCTATTTCTATGTGGAGTGGCGCCTTGGCGGCCGTTAATTTCACATCAGTTGATCAGCCTCTGTGGGCCTCTACTATATCCATTAGGATACGAACATCGGGATATGGACACATCTAGTGGATTGTATCACTGAAGGGCTAAAAAAAAAAAAATCAAGAACATAACAATCACTAGATAGAATTACACCACCATATGATGAAGCTTGCCGTATGACTACATATATATTCAGTCAACAATGACGTTATACGTCACCGGATGGTGTGACGTCATTGGCATCGAGGCTGAATCCTTGAAGTCTATTATCGACGTCGCCGTGATTCATCCGTGGCTTCAATCCAATTGTCGACGTCGGCGCAGTCGACAGCTAGTTATCACCAGCTCTCGGCAGCATCGCCCCTCGACGTCATATGCAAAACTCCATATTTTTACAATAATTGTTGATACCCGAACATAATAGTAATAAATAAAATTAGGGACATGACATTTAAAATGCACACAGATAGCAACCAGAGCAAAGACATTTCAGCCGCTCTACCTGCGATCATGACATTTCACATCAGGGTCATGACAAAATTTGAGCAGACGTAAAAAATATTTACAAATTAATAATTTTAACTTTACTAAAATATGTTGCCTGGTCCTATGTGAATGCGAATGCTTGCATTTTATGTTCATTTCTGTTTCAAAATTTAACATTAAAGGTTTTTTAGACTGCATGTACACTGGGCAGGCTTGGTCCTCTAAGCGTCTGTTTGCCCATATTTCGTGCCGTCTTTCGCCAAGAGGGCATAAATTACATATATGCATGTCTGTCATGCGTGCATGCCTTCATGTCGCGAATTGGATGACTATCGCGATGCTCCTATGTGCTCGTCGGCAAGTCCGGCTCTGCTCTGTTCACATGTCCCCTATATTTTGTGTCTGCTATAAAGAACTGATCAGACTGAACATACTGCACAGTCCGATCAGCATCCTTTATAGCCACATCATTCCCGCAAAATGAAGACACCGACTAGACCGAATTTGCGCTTGATAGGAAAGACCCCGATAAGACTGATTATACTGCTCAGCCTGCTCAGCGCCTTTCCCATACACCTCCTGCGCTGGGAAAAACCACACCAGCCTGTAACATTTTTGCACAACCGGTCAAGTATACGTGAACAAATCCTAAACAATAAAATGCAGAACCGTACTATCCTGCGTCTGTTATATAGGCCGTGTAATCAACAATTCGCAGGTTTTAAATCAGACAGTAATTCATTTGTGGCCGTTCAGACCTTGCAAATAAAACCTACAAGCCGATGACTATCACTAAAATTATCAAAAGTAATAAATATTCACTCACCGAAATGATCAGTGCCGAATAGGTATTTCTAAACTTCTCGATTGCCCAGATTATGGCCATAGATTCTTTCTCAATCACTGAATAATTTTTCTCTCGAGATACCAATTTCCTGCTTGCGTAAGCAATAGGAAATTTACCTTCACCTTCGAATTCCTGGAGCAATACGGCTCCTAGACCAGTTTCAGAAGCATCTGTTCTAAGAATGAACGGGACTCAGTTCTGAAACACAGGTAAACGAAGAATGGGACTAGACATGAGCCTATTTTTCAAAGTCTGGAAAGCCTTTTCATGATGATCTTGCCAATCTTTGATATTATTTGGCTTATCTTTCTTAGTTAAATCTGTCAAAGGTGAAGCTATAGTTGAGAAGTTTGGAATGAATTTCCGGTAGCAACCAGCTAAACCTATGAATGATTTGACCTGTTTCTTAGTTGTTGGTCTGACAGCATCTCTGATTGCCTGTAATTTTTCATCTTTGGGCCTAATAAATTGTCCCGCGATATTGTGACCAAGGCATTCAATACTGCTATACCCGATCATACATTTTGAAGGCTTAGCGGTAAGTTTAGCAGATCTGAGACGATCCAAAACCTGACGTAAAGATGTCATATGATCCTGCCAAGATGAAGAAAAAACCCACATGTCATCTACAAAACTGTCTACGTTATGAAGACCCTGCAAAACGATGTGGATTAGCCTGCAAAATGAAGCACCCGAGTTTACCAATCCAAATGGTTTTGAACTGAAATAATCCCCGTGGAGTCTCAAATGCTGTCAAAGGTTTAGACTCTTCAGTCAATTCCACTTGCCAGTAACCCTTACTTAGATCAATTTTTGTGAAATATTTATGACCTGACAGTCTATTGATCACTTCCTCCATATTCGGCATTGGTTCTGCATCGAATTCCGTAACCTTGTTCAGTTTTCGGAAATCGATACAAAACCGCACCGACCCATCCTTTTTGGGGACTAACACAACAGGTGAAGAATATGGAGAAACTGACGGCTCAATTACTCCTAACTCTAGCATTTCTTGAACCTCTGTTTCCATAACCTCTCGGGTTTTATATGGAATAGGGTAACCTTTAGATCTTACGGGCTCTGTTGTCAGTAATTTAATATTATGACATATTATATCTGTACGTCTGGGTAAACTCGTCAGTACATCCGGGTACTGTTCTATCAGAGATTCTGCTTCGTGAATTTGTTCTGATGTTAATTCATTCGAGATACTAACGTCTTTGTATGTTTGCGTGCGCTGTGTTGACGGGAATGTACAATCTTCTAACGAATATTCATCCGCCTCGTCGGTTTCCTCAACTACTGCAACAGTTTCGATCGACATTAATCGATGCATCATCATGCTTTGACGTTCTACATATTGCTTCAACATATTAGCATGGTAAGTTACGATGACGCCATTGACGTCAATCTGGTAATCCATTCTATTAAGAACTTCGGTCACTTTGAATGGACCTTTCCACTGTAATAATAATTTGTTGCTGTTGGTAGGGAGCAACAGTAACACCTTATCTCCTGCATTAAACCTTCGCGATCTCGCGCGCCTATCGTAATATGCATTTTGCTTGCCTTGTGCCTTACGTAAATTTTCGTGGGCTTACTTACATGTCTGCTCTAATCTTTCCCTAAGATCTATTACATATTGGTAAGTAGATGAAACTTGTTCGTCAGGAATCTCCTCGGACCATAACTCTCTTAGTATTGCCATGGGGCCACGAACATTACGTCCATATAACAGTTCAAAAGGTGAAAAACCTAGAGATTCCTGTGGAACCTCTCTAATGGCAAATAACAATGCGGGAAGATATCTATCCCAATCCTTGGGCCTTTCTGCACACATCCTACGAAGCATTGCTTTAAAGTAGCGTGGACCCTCTCAATTAACCCGTTACACATGGGATGATAGACTGAGGTCGTTAATTGCTGGAGGGATAATAATCTTGCTACCTCCATGACCTCCGAAGTAAATTGGGACCCGCAATCGGTTAACATTTCATCTGGTACCCCTACCCTACTAAACATTTCCACCAACGCTTCCGCAATACGCTCAGTTTCAATGCTAGGTAATGCTACCGCTTCTGGGTACCGTGTGGCATAATCTATCATTGTTAATATATAGCGGGACTTCTTGTCAGAACGGGGTTCAATTGGGCCAACAATATCAACTGCTACACGCTTGAAAGGTGTATCAATTATTGGCAATTTCCCTAAAGGTACGTTTGTTATGCGCCCCTTTTGAATTGTCCGTTGGCAAATGTCACAAGATTTACAAAATCTTGTCACATCCCCACAAACACCAGGCCAAAAGAACTCAGCCACAACTTTGTTCAGAGTTTTTCTAATACCCAAATGACCAGCCATTAATGACTCATGGGCCAATTTCAAAACTTTTTCTCGAAAACTGGTCGGGACAATAAGTTGTAATGATACCTTATTTCCCTGTGTAAAGTGTCTTTACAATAAGTCCCTTTTCTTAATTATCCTAGTTTCACCTCTATTTAACCCACGACTCTTGGTAACGACCCCCGAGTTGGCTTTATGCCTTATGTGTTCGAGTTTGGGATCGGACATTTGAGCGTCCTGAAATACCTTCTTATTCTCACTCAAAATCTGATCAGGGACTTTAAGTTTCCGATAGGCCTTATCATCTTGCTTAGCCTGGGCTCGGGTAACAACACCCACTGACAAGTGCGACATATCTGGTAATCTAGAACCATCAATGTTGCCAATTACCAAGTCATATAAAGTGTCATCTATACATAATGCCTCAGTTTGACCTTGAAAAAATGGGCAATCAACATAAATAACTGCCAAAGGATGCCTTTGCATAGTTTCATCTATCAGAGTCACAGTTGATTCTTTACCCATCAACTGATCCTCCGAAACCAAGCTTTTTCTAACAACCACCCCAGTACAACCAGTATCCCTCTGGACTACAATTTTCTGGCCATCCACTGTACCAGGTGCTGTTGGTAACCGGGATTTTAAGAACTAACAGACCCCTTCTTTGCCATTCACATCTGAATGCGAAGAGATATCTACCTTACTCTGGTAAAGGGCTTCTATACCATCATTAGACCCCTTTTGTCCCTTTACCTTACAAAAGTTGAACTGGTGGCCTCCCCCTGATGCATTTGCAGACTTATTGCTAACACCTCTACCGTAACCGCAATTATTTCCTCTACCAAAACCTCTACTCCTGTTACTACTGTGGCCCCTATGAAATGCATTATCTCCCTTCATTTGCATACTATTAGTCTCCTCGCTAGAGGCAGTCACCAACCGCCCTCCATCGCTAACTACCTCTGCGCTTGACGCTACCTTTCTATCGGGATTATTCCAACATTTATAAGTAAAATGTGGTTTCCCACAAATCCTGCACTTAATTTCCGGCTTATTTCCGGGCCTACTTGATTCATTCTTATAGGAAGTCTTATCTTTGTTCTCGCGTTGCCCCTTCGCGACACAGCTAGAGACGCGGCCTCTCGCCTCAGCAAACAAGTCGGCTTCTCTAGCCATCTCCTCTAAGTTCTTAAATGTCTTGGGATTTAAATGAACATACAATTCCCTACTGCACGAATCCAAAGATTGGTCACGTGCCATAAAATCACAGACCGCTTCATACGATTTTTCTACCTTTGCCAGCCATTTATTCAAATAACTATTCAATCTACTACTGAAGTGCATAAAAGTCTCTGACTTCTCAGGCCTACTATAACGAAACTTCTTACGAAACCCGCGCTCAGTCATATCGAAATTTTTTAACAACGCCTCCTTCAACTTATCATAACTAGCTGCATCTTCATTCGATAACCTATCATATACATCTAAAGCTCGCCTTTTTAATAGTGCACTTAAATATGCTGCCCATAAATTTGGATCCCATTTATTTGCTGTTGCGTACTTTTCAAACCGCGACAGATAATTGTCCATTTTATCTTTACTATCATCAAAGTACGGCAACTTTGGATCACGGGCATGTGCTGTAAGGTCTTTTGATTTACTATGTTCTATCTCAACCTTCTGTAACTCTACCTGACGGGCCAAATCTATCTTCTCCTTCTCCAAATCCTGCCTCATTTTCTCTAATTCTAATTCTTTCTGGGCCTCTAGTTTAAACCTCTCGATTTCTGCCTCAGCTCTGGCCTTTTCGGCTTCAGCCTCGGCTCTGGCCTTTTCGGCCTCGGCCTCGACTCGGACCTTCTCTGCGTCAGCCTCGGCTCTGGCTTTTTCGGCCTCGGCCTCGACTCGGACCTTCTCTGCGTCAGCCTCGGCTCTGGCCTTTTCGGCCTCGGCCTCGACTCGGACCTTCTCTGCATCAGCCTTGGCTCTGGCCTTTTCGGCCTCGGCCTTAGCTTTCTCGGCCTCACGTTCTGTGGTTCTGTCTGCCCTTTGAATATCTTGCTACCTACTGACCCAATCTCTTAATTCCTGGCCCTCATATCCTAACTCCTTTCCTAACTTTATTAACTCTGCCATATTGATTCACGTAAAATCTCACGTCAAATGTAACTAACTAAAATTTAACTACACTGTGTCCAACTAAAACGCTGGTAACTTTATTAACACACGTACGTTATATTTTAACTTCGTCTTAGCTTTATAAATCAGCGACGTAAAGTTTATGTATTTCACCGACGGCTATTATTAACCTGATATGTAATATCTTAACGTACATAAATAACGTCACGTATGACGTCTAATTTATTTTACTGACGTTACACAAGGTAACTAACCACGCGTCACACTTTAACGTAAGCTAACGTTACACACAACGTAGTGTCTTAATTGACGTAAGTTTTACCGTTAAATATGACGTTACTTAACGTAAGAACACGTTAGATCTGAGTACTGGCTATGGGTTACAACAATTTTAAAATTATTCACCCCAGGAAATATTAAATTAAAATCACCCTAGGAATTTATTACATTCAACTAACACTGACCCAATTTGCTATACGTGTGTTCAAGACAATTAGGGTTCCCACTCAAACTGCGCACCTGGTTCCTACACAATTTGGAACATCAGCATGTTGCACTTCATCATGTGGGAAATTTTAGACCTCTGATTTATGGGAGAGAAAAAAAAATGCCCTTATATTAGAACTATAATAAATATCTTATTGATATATCAGTATAGTAGTACATACAGGAAAAAATTTCAAATCGGAATCTAATCAAAAGGAAATCATCCCACCAGTCTGACACCAAAATGTAACACTCTAGGGCCGTCAGGACGTACCGATGGTGATTTCCTCTTTAATCACGTTCCGGCTTGGGCTTTGCCTATACGTACCACTACACAGAAACTCTAACAACGTTAGATTTTATAACTATTTTTTTTTAGCTCACCTGAGCAAAAGCTCAGGATGAGCTATTGTCATCACCCTATGTCCGTCGTCCGTCGTCGTCCATCGTCCGTCGTTCGTCGTCAACAATTAGTTTGTTAACACTCTAGAGGTCACAGTTTTGACCCAGTCTTGATGAAACTTGGTCAGAATGTTTGCCTCTATGAAATCTAGGTCAAGTTTGATACTGGGTTACTTGGGGTCAAAAACTAGGTCACCAGGTCAAATCAAAGGAAAAACTTAACACTCTACAGGTCATAGTTTGGGCTCAATCTTGATGGAACTTGCTCAAAATGTTTGCCTCTATTAAATCTAGGTCAAGTTTGAAACTGGGTCACCTGGGGAAAAAACTAGGTCACTGGGCCAGATCAGCAGAAAACCTTGTTAACACTCCAGCGGTCACATTTTTGAAGCAATCATCATGAATCTTGCTCAATATATTTGTCTTGATGATTTCTAGGTCAAGTTCGAAACTGTGTCACCTGGGGTCAAAAACTAGGTCACCTGGCCAGATCCGCAGAAAACCTTGTTAACACTCTAGCAGTCACATTTTTGAAGCAATCATCATAAATCTTGCTCAATATGTTTGTCTTGATGATTTCTAGGTCAAGTTCAAAACTGGGTTACTTGGGGTCAAAAACTAGGTCACCAGGCCAGATCAGCAGAAAACCTTGTTAACACTCTAGCGGTCACATTTTTGAAGCAATCATCATGAATCTTGCTCATTATGTTTGTCTTGATGAATTCTAGGTCAAGTTCGAAACTGGGTCACTTGGGGTCAAAAACTAGGTCACCTGGCCAGATCAGCAGAAACCCTTGTTAACACTCTAGCAGTCACATTTTAACTTCGTAATACATTAACCTATAGATAATGTGCTATTCTATTCTGTTATTCACCCCCTCCACAGAAAAAACGACCTTTCAGTCGTTATAAAGTCTTAATTCAGAAGGTCCCTTTAACAGTTACCTGTATGACGTAGTTCCTCCCGCTCAAATGATCACGTGTCAGTTTCTTTTCTGTGGACTTTGAATGTTCAAGGATTATTATTCTGTGTTAGAAAAAATGGATTAAAATTATTCTACACGGTTAAAATTTTTATATCCTTGACTTTCTCTGGTTCTATATTCACTCCTTCTACTATCTATGTACTTATTTTCGAAATATCGATCTTAGATTTCTTGTTTTCTCAATGTTAAATTTCTTCCTTTGTTTCCGCGTCAGTCGATGCATTTTGCCCGCGGCAACTGTGGCCATTTAAAAGCAAAATGGGATACACATTTATCATGTCTAACTTGTAATTCTTGCACACGTATCTCTCCGTGTTATATTTGTAGTTCCTGGACAGAAAAAGTTTGGAACCTAGCAGAAAGAAGACGCCTTCATGCTACTAGAAAATCAGTTATGACGCAGAAGAGAAAACAGAAGAAATCAAAGAAATCCAAGAAGTCCCAGTCAGACATGTCTGACAACGGGACAGTTGATGGGAGCACCGCCCCTCATAGCTTTACTGCTCGGGGCAGGACCCATCAAGGTGGCAGCATGGCGGACTTAGAGTCTGACCGGGCACTAAGCCCACCAGTCACCAGTCACCAGTCACCAGTCAACCAGTCACCAGTCAACCAGTCACCAGTCATCCAGTCACTGGGCAACTTATCTCCGTTCATCCAGTCACCGGTCATCCAGTCGCCAGTCAACCAGTCACCAGTCAACCAGTCACCAGTCAACCAGTCACCAGTCAACCAGGCACCAGTCAACTAGGCTCCAGTCAACCAGGCATGGGTTTACAGTCATTCGCGTATGACCTACAAACACAAATTCCGCCTGGTTATATTCCTATAAATATGCCTGTACAAAGCTACGCTCCGTCCATAAGTAGCCATATTTCACAGGGTAGTGTCCACAGACTATCCAATGTCTTTATTCCTGGTTACGAACGTTCTAATAGACTAGAACTTCCTAATCCAGCTTCTTCCTCTAGACAGATTATTCCACTCGAACCTGATTTTTCGCAGGTCTCAGATCCGAGTGTAATGATTGAGCCTCCAAATTCAAATGATTTATCTATCTCCAGACCTTCAAGGAAGGATCAGTCAAAAAGAGAGCATAAATCTAAAAAGAGAAGAAGACATCGATCGTCCTCTTCTTCTATCTCTACTTCCAGATCAGACTCTTTGAGTTCTTCTCGGCGAAAGAAAAATTCAAAGAGATCTAAGCACTCTCATAAAAAGAGAAGAAGACGATCGATGACGCCTTCTTCTTCATCAAATTCCTCCCAATCTCAACTTGACATTGGTAGATATACAAGGGCTCATAAATCTCCCCAGGTTGTTCAAACGCCAACTCCAATACAACCTGAGGAGACTAATTTTAGTCAAATCACTAATCAACCTATTAATTACGATCAGATTCAGCCGAATCTCACTCAACAGAATAAGGAGTCAGATTCGGAAACTGAATCCGAAGTCTGGTCATTTGATCGTGCGATTAACGAGGTCTTCCGGCTTCTTCCTCCTGAGTTATGCCCCAAAACTCAGCAGGATCAAGCTCCATTAAAACCTCTCTCTGGGATCGAACAATTAATGGAGTCTCGTTCCACTCCATTACTTGTCCTCCCACAATCCAAATTAGTACAAAATACAACAAAATATATTCAAAATAGACTAGAATCGGACAAATTTTCAAGAGATTGGATTTGCCCGCAAAGCTTGGTTTCGGCTCTTGCTCCGACTAAATTCTACAAGAGCCAAAACCAATATTTGCCAACTGATAATATCCCTCAATTAGAAGCGGATGCGTCGCTCCTAGACATTTCTAATAAAGGAAGAGCTTCTATTCCGCTCAAGAATCTAGAAGCATGGGAAAGGAAGGCTAGAAAACTAGTCGCTATTAATTCTCATGCTGATCTATTTTCTTCAGCTGCCTTCCTTTCATTACAACAGGAATCGATGTCGGTTGCGGCCCTTTCCAGACTTCTGGAGGCCGTAGCCAAATCGATTAAACATGCTACTGCCATGTCTACACTTTTAACTACTGAATTATTCCAAGCTAGGAGGGACGCAGCCCTAGCTTCGTCTAAACTACTACTCGACAATTCCACATACGAGTTAAGGAACGCTCCTATTAACTCAAAGTCCTTATTTGACGACAGGATAAAAGAAATAGCTAAATCAAACTTCGAAGCTCAACAGCAAAGGTTTCTAGCTTCTACATCCATTCAGTCACAATCTCATTCTTATAAGCCTCCTTCGCAGAGCAGAGCTTTCAAGATACCTAAATATCCTGCTAAACAAACAACATCCAGACCCAAACCTACGCAGTCGTATAGGTCCAAAAATATTTCTCAAAGCTCATCTTCTCACATTAAGAAAGATAATATCAAGAGGACTGGTAACATCCGTCAGTTCCCCTCCTCTAAACCTGCCTCTTCCTCCGCAAGATTATGAAGGCCCGCCCTTTCCACTGCCTGCTCTTCCGCTCGCGGACATTCCAGTGGGAGGATGATTGGCCCATTTTGCGGAAAAATGGGAGGAAATAACAGACAACAAATGGGTCCTCTCTATCGTACGAAACGGATTCAGGATACCATTCATCAAAATTCCTCCTTTGTCATCTGTTCCGATCAGAATGAGTCAATCCTCCTCCCCGTTTCTCAGAGAAGAGATCGAAAATCTTCTCAACAAACGGGCAGTGGAAAGGGTACAGAATCCGGAAACTCCCGGCTTTTATTCCCGGATATTCCTTGTGCCAAAAAAGAACGGAAAGTTTCGTTTAATATTAGACCTGTCTTTATTAAACCGTTACATAGAGAAACAAGCATTCAAAATGGAGACAGTCAAATCGGTAAGACAAGCGATGAGACTCAACGATTGGGCTGTCTCCATAGATTTAACAGATGCATATCTACATGTGCCGATACATCGTCAATCCAGGAAGTATCTTCGCTTCGTACACGAAGATCAAGTATATCACTTTTCGGCCCTACCGTTCGGAATGTCCCTAAGTCCGTTAATTTTCTCGAAACTGATGGACGTTATTGCAGCTTTTCTACGCCAACGTGCCATATCAGTTTTTCCATACCTAGACGATTGGCTGATAAAAAATCTGATTCACAACCGTCTGATTACTCAGACAAAGATTTGCATTCAAACTATTCAAAGCCTAGGTTTTCTGCCAAATCTCAAGAAGTCAGACCTCTTTCCTGCTCAGAAATTCACCTTCATAGGTATGGAATTTCTGACGCAACAAAATTTAGTCAGGGTTCCAGCAGATCGTGTACAGAACCTAATTCTAACAATCAAGAAAATAATGTCAGCAAAACATGTATCGGCACGAACTTTCCTTTCTCTTTTGGGCAAACTCAGTGCTGCAGCAGACCTTGTTCTCCTGGGCAGACTGCACTTACGTCCTCTTCAGATGTGCCTGCTGTCAGTCTGGAAACCTCATATTTTTCCTCTCGATCACCCGATCTCGATAAACGGCATGATTCGATCTCACTTACTATGGTGGATAAACCCCATTCGATTCGAGACAGGGACTTCAATCCATCCTCCAGACCCCAAATTCTTCCTTTATACAGATGCCAGTCATTACGGATGGGGAGCTCATTTAGAGCCGACAACACTGTCCTTTCATGGTCGCTGGACAGAAAACCAATCCCAGCTCCATATCAATATGTTAGAAATGATGGCCATACGATTAGCACTGAAACAAGCCAAAACATTTATTCACCATTCTTGCATCATGATAACCACAGACAACACAACGGTGGTCTCATATATCAACAAACAGGGTGGCACTCATTCCCCCAATCTTTGCGTAGAAGTTTGGAAAATACTCAATTGGTGCCTGGAACAAGACATAGTTATCAGAGTACATCACATCCCAGGCAAATTCAACATTCTTGCAGACCGCCTCTCAAGACTAGACAAACCTATCAAGACAGAATGGTCTCTGGATCAAACAGTTGCGAATTCAGTATTCCAGATGCTCAACTTCCCAAATGTGGATCTGTTTGCGACAAGATTCAACCACAGACTCCCATTATATGTCTCTCCAGTACAAGACTACAAAGCACTAGCGATAGATGCCCTGTCCATGGACTGGAATCATCTTCATGCATATGCTTTTCCTCCTTTTATTCTGATACCTGCTGTTCTAGAGAAAATCCGACAACATCAGTGCAGAATAGTTCTCATAGCTCCGTTCTGGCCACAGCAACAGTGGTTCTCAGAACTTCTTCTTCTATTAGTGTCAGCTCCGATTCGTCTGCCACTAATTCCAAGACTACTGACTCAATCCAAAGGAAGATTTGTACATCAAAACCTCCCAATTCTCGACCTTCAGGCTTGGGAGTTATCAAACAATCAATCAGAGATAAAAAATTTTCACAAAACGTTGCAGATTTTGTCTCCAGATCATGAAGAGCATCTACACAAAAAGTCTACGATGCAAAATGGACCATCTTCTCTAATTGGTGTCATACAAAAAAGGTTAATCCGATCTCGGCCCCTATTACAGTTATAGCCGATTTCTTAATCTTTCTTTTTTCGGAAAAGAAATGTCAGATTAGTACTATTAAAGGTTATAGATCTATGATCTCTAACACTTTAAAATTCAAAACTGGTAATAGAATCGGATCTAATCCAGTTTTATCTGAACTTATCAGATCCTTTGAACTTCAACGACCAGTACAAAGATCTCTTACACCTAAATGGGACTTATCATGGGTTTTAGTATGTCTACAAAAACCACCTTTTGAACCTCTTGATAAGGCTTCTAAATTTCACGTTACTATTAAGACAGCCTTTCTCTTAGCTCTTGCCACTGCTAAAAGGTGTAGTGAAATACATGCTCTAGCTATGGATTCACAACATTTAAGATTTAATCAATCTGATGGTTCAGTTTCCTTGATTCTTAAATCTGGTTTTTTAGCAAAAAACCAGCTTCCTTCTGTTAAACCAGCCCATACCTGAAATGTCCGCAAAGAAGGTTATATTCCGCATGGAAAATTGCGGACATTTACCTGCAGAGGTCTGCGGAGTATTGGGATGCTTTGTCCGCAAGTCTACGCAAGCTGGAAATTTTTTCTGTGCGGACGTCCGCAATATTTCCATATGCAGGTCCGCAGTTGTCCGCAGAGAGGTCCGCGGAAGTCTGCGGACGTCTGCGGACATCAGTGCAGACATCTGCGGACATCTTTGCGGACATCTATGCGGACGTCCGCATGGATTGGTGCGGACGTCCGCATGGATGGATGCGGACATCCGCATGGATGGATGCGGATGTCTGCGGAAGTCCGCATGGATGGGTGCGGACATCCGCAGGGCCAGAGGATCTGTTTGAGTTGCTCCCCCTGCTGTGTAATAACCTGTTGATCATATGTGGTATTACATGATCATATGCCGTGTGACTTAGTTTTTAATGTTTGCTCTACATAATTATTCATTATGCAAAAGCTATAGCTGTTCACAAAATTAGAACATGCAATTAAGATTTACTGCTGAAGACATCTCTGACTTCATGTAATAATTAGTTGTTTATAAACTTTACAGATTTCCAAGCAAATACAACTGATCATTTTGTATGTGGTTAAAGTTACTGGGAAGGGTCCCAAAATTTGAATAATGATGCAGTACAATTAAGATTTGGTGCAGTTAAAGTTTGGTTGAATAATAAAGATTTGGTGTATTATAGCCAGTGTGTGTACTATAGCCACTTGCATATAAGTCAAAATAGCTGAATGAATTCATTGAAACTGTAAGAATAATAAAGCAAGATATTCTACCATTATTCTTCTTTAATAATATACCATTTTATCAATCAATGTCTTTTACAAGTAGTGAGTTTATTTTTACAATTAAGGAAAAAACAAAACCGACTTACTTTGCTTTCAAAATATATCCTGACTGTCACAGTGTTTGGAATCCTAATTTCAAATTTTATAGCGTATTGATACATTTTTTGCAATTTATGAAACTTAGTCAAAACAATGTTACATTTGTGTACCATAACACTTTTCTGGTAAATTAATTTGAACCAAATAAAAGTGCAGGCCTAAATTTCATTACAGTTGGTTAATTGTTTACAATTTAAAATGGTACTATTTTGTGTGTGTGTAAGGTTACTGTGTGTACATTGCCTGACATTCTTACCCATTTATTGTTCAAAATGTGTATGACAATATTTCAGAAGTCCGCAGATGTCCGCAAGAATTTTTGCGGACATATGCAGTTTACTTCAATGCCTAATCTTTTCTAAGTCCAAAATGTCCGCACAAGTCCGCAACAAAAACATACAAAGTCAGAATTTTACACAAGCTTTTGCGGACGTCCGCAGGCTAACTTGCATAGAGCTGCGGACGTCCGCAAAAAGATAGCCCCAGCTGGTACAGAAAAATGTCCACAAAAGTCCGCAGGCTTTGACAGAGGCACGGACATCTGCGGATTTGTAGCGGACATCTGCGGACATACGCCAACTTCCGCAATGATTTACATGGAAGTCCGCATATGTCCGCAGCATATGCCAGACCTGTTGCGGACATTTCAGGTACGGGCGAGATCCTATTGTTGTTCCTAGTCTTGCTCGAATATGTAAATGGGAACATACTGACAGACTTCTTTGCCCCGTTAGGGCTCTGAAATTCTATCTCAAAATGACTAGCTCTTATCGCCAAAATAGAACTAGACTTTTTCTTCCTATTAAAGGCAATAAGGATATTTCTAAAGATACTATCTCGAGATGGATATCTTACACTGTTAAACTTGCCTATAGGAAACTCACTAAACGAGATATCTCTTTCCTTAAAATCAAAGCTCATGAAGTTAGAGCTCTTTCCTCTTCTTGGGCTTTCTTCGACAAAGTTCCTCTCAATGATATACTTCAAGCAGCGGTTTGGAATAGTTCATCAACTTTTGCCAAATTCTATCTCAGAGACATGTCTCAACAAGCACAGAATCTCCAAAGTTTGGGCCCCATTGTAGTGGCCCAAAAAGTGGTGGGGGGCCAACAGCAATCAGCTATGGATGTGTAGACAACGTCAACAGCCCCCCTAGACCTGATGCTATACTAGAGAGGTACTAATTATATCTTTATTATATATATATGTTAACCCTGGATTACTTTATCCTTGGTTAAAGGATCTTATTATTGCCTTAAGCACTAATTATGTCCTCATTATATATATATAAAAAATAAATCCTTTTATTAAGCCTTAATTCAGAAGTTGGGACTAACTTATTAGGAGAAATCCTCCCTCCTATTCTACAAATTCTAGCACATTATCTATAGGTTAATGTATTACGAAGTTAAAATGAAGTTTTTTAAAAGTAAAACATATTTTAACGAGTAATACTTAACCTATAGATAAGTATTTATCGTCCCACCTCCCTTCCCTCGCTCCTTTCTCCTAATTGTGTATTGTTTTACACATAAAAGAAACTGACACGTGATCATTTGAGCGGGAGGAACTACGTCATACAGGTAACTGTTAAAGGGACCTTCTGAATTAAGACTTTATAACGACTGAAAGGTCGTTTTTTCTGTGGAGGGGGTGAATAACAGAATAGAATAGCACATTATCTATAGGTTAAGTATTACTCGTTAAAATATGTTTTACTTTTAAAAAACTTCATTTTTGTAGCAATCATCATGAATCTTGCTCAATATGTTTGTCTTGATGATTTCTAGGTCAAGTTCGAAACTGGGTCACTTGGGATCAAAAACTAGGTCACCGGGCCAGATCAGCAGAAAACCTTGTTAACACTCTAGCGGTCACATTTTTGAAGCAATCATCATGAATCTTGCTCATTATGTTTGTCTTGATGAATTCTAGGTCAGGTTCGAAACTGGGTCACCTAGGGTCAAAAACTAGGTCACCTGGCCAGATCAGCAGAAACCCTTGTTAACACTCAAGCAATCACATTTTTTTAAGCAATCATCATAAATCTTGCTCAATATGTTTGTCTTGATGATTTATAGGTCAAGTTCGAAACTGGGTCACGTGGTATTAAAAACTAGGTCACCAGGCCAAACCAGCAGAAAACCTTGTTAACACTCTAGCAGTCACATTTTTGAAGCAATTATCATGAATCTTGCTCAAAATGTTTGTCTTGATGAGTTCTAGGATATGTTTGAAACTGGGTCACTTGGGGTCAAAAACTAGGTCACCGGGCCAAATCAGCAGAAAACCTTGTTAACACTCTAGCGGTCACATTTTTGAAACAGTCATGAATCTTGCTCAAAATGTTTGTCTTGATGATTTCTAGGTCAAGTTCGAAACTGGAACACCTGGGGTCAAAAACTAGGTCACCTGGCCAAATCAGCGTAAAATCTTGTTATCACTCTTGCGGTCACATTTTTCAAGCAATCATCATGAATCTTGCACAAAATGTTTGTCTTGATGAGTTCTAGGTCAAGTTCGAAACTGGGTCACTTGGTATCAAAAACTAGGTCACCAGGCCAAATCAGCAGAAAACTTTGTTATAATCATTTTGAACTTTGATCAGAATGTTTGCCTTGATGAGTTCTAGATCAGGCTCTCAAAGTGCTATGTTGCTCAGGTGAGCGTTACAGGGCCATCATGGCCCTCTTGTTTACATATATATGTACAACATACAATTACATTAAATGACACTATTCAACTATGACACACACACAAAAAAAACACTCTTGACATATACCTCAGCTATACTCTTCGCGTCGGCTACGGTAGCCCAACACGGGTGGTAACTGATATGTTCTATAATTTGACTAACTTGGTAGGTTAGCCAAATTGTTCAACAATATCAGTATGACTCCACCCAAGTGTGCTGAACCCTGAGCCGATGCGAAGAGAATATGCTAGGTTATCTAACTTCCTGAATTCTTCATATGTTTATATGGGGCCCTTTACTTATACTCTCCTAACTAGTTATTTTCTTTAAGGATCCTTTTCTAATATTAAATTATATTTATATTATTTTATATTAGATTGAATATCGTTCTTGATAATCACTAATCTATTTCTGTGTGGAGTGGCGCCTTGGCGGCCGTTAACTTCACATCAGTTGATCAGCCTCTATGGGCCTCTACTATATCCGTCAGGATACGAACATCGGGATATGGACACATCACTGAAGGGCTAAAAAAAAAACCAACAAGTACATAACAATCACTAGATAGAATTACACCACCATATGATGAAGCTTGCCATATGACTACATATATATTCAGTCAACAATGACATTATACGTCACCGGATGGTGTGACGTCATTGGCGTCGCGGCTGAATCCTCGAAGTCTATTATCGACGTCGCCGTGATTCATCCGCGGCTTCAATCCAATTGTCGACGTTGGCGCAGTCGACAGCTAGTTATCACGAGCTCTCGGCAGCGTCGCCCCTCGATGTCATATGCAAAACTCCATATTTTTACAATAATTGTTGGTGCCCCAACATAACAGTAATAAATAAAATTAGGGACATGACATTTAAAATGCACACAGATAGCAACCAGAGCAAAGACATTTCAGCCGCTCTACCTGCGATCATGACATTTCACATCAGGGTCATGACACATCAAATGCCCATGGCTTAACTCACCACCGCGACATTTCGATTGTCAACCCATTATTATAACATTTCAACCTTCTAGTATTTGGGACCTGACATTTGAACTGTCGACCCAAATGTCATTCACTAATAACTGTCAACCCCTAACATCTCATATAATACATACAGCTTTATGGTATATTTTTCGTCTGCTGCATCAGGGCAAAAAATTAGAGCAGACAGAAAAAATATTTACAAATTAATAATTTTAACTTTACTAAAATATGTTGCCCGGTCCTATGTGAAAGCGAATGCTTGCAATTTATGTTCATTTCTGTTTCAAAATTTAACAATAAAGGTTTTTATTGTAATGTACACTCACCAGGGCAGGCTTGGTCCTCTAAGCGTCTATTTGCCCATATTTCGTGCCGTCTTTTGCCAAGAGGGCATAAATTACATATATGCGTGTCTGTCATGCGTGCATGCCTTCATGTCGCGAATTTGATGACTATCGCGATGCTCCTATGTGCTCATCAGCAAGTCCGGCTCTGCTCTGTTCACATGTACCCTATATTTTGCGTCTGCTATGCGTGCATGCCTTCATGTCGCGAATTTGATGACTATCGCGATGCTCCTATGTGCTCATCAGCAAGTCTGGCTCTGCTCTGTTCACATGTACCCTATATTTTGCGTCTGCTATAAAGAACCGATCAGACTGAACATACTGCACAGTCTGATCAGCGTCCTTTATAGCCACATCATTCCCGCAAAATGAAGACACCGACTAGACCGAATTTGCGCTTGATAGGAAAGACCCCGATAAGACTGATTATACTGCTCAGCCTGCTCAGTGTCTTTCCCATACACCTCCTGCGTTGGGAAAAACCGCACCAGCCTGTAACATTTTTGCGCAACCGGTCAAGTATACGTGAACAAATCCTAAACAATAAAATGCAGAACCGTACTACCCTGCGTCTGTTATATAGGCCGAGTAATCAACAATTAGCAGGTTTTAAATCAGACAGTAATTCATTTGTGGCCGTTCAGACCTTGCAAATAAAACCTACAAACCGATGACTAACACTAAAATTATCAAAAGTAATAAATATTCACTCACCGAAATGAATCCCATACTGATGAGAATTTGTGTCCTCTGACACTTCTGTGTTGTATTTCGCCCTTATGGGAATCATTTACGGTGGAGTTTATATAGGGCAGGTATCACGCCACTACGTGGCTTATTATGCGTGTTACACGGGCAACCTGTGCACTTTAGTTATTTATGGTAACATTGTATGTATTTGTACTAGCTATGTAGGGTTAAGGCGAAAATGGCCTTATGTAGGTGAAAAGGTACCCTACGTAAGAAAAAAAAGAAACTGTCCCCTTCGGTGTTCCCTTTCTGTGTCGCCACAACTACTGTGCTTTCGACATCTTTCAGAAAGTCGTTTTTTGCTTGACGCTTTACACAGAAGAAGTAAATTTGCAAATTTTTGTCATGATTTAATGCAAAACCATTTGTCGTAACTACCTATGTATAAAACATTTTATTCTAGTCATTGGTTTTTAAAAAATCAAATATTTTCACTTTTTCCCATAGTGAAAATGAAGCCAAATCATGCAGAAATCTATAGGATAGGTAACTTGGAGCCAAATTTTCAACAAGTTCCACTTACTCAATTTTTCTGAAATTTTCACAATATTGTTGTAAAACATCAATAATTCAAATTCAGCAAAGAAAAGTAAAAAATATTTTCTTAGACAAAAATTCAAAAAAATCACTTTACTATAGAAATTGCACAGGTCAGACCAACTTTTGGCTGTAACTTTAATTTTTGTGTAAATATTTGATAATAAAACACAGAAACATAAAGGACAAATGGTTTCTGATAAGATATGGTCAATCAGAACAAAATATTTTCATTTGAAATAAAACGCAAAGCAACAAACTTCTTTCCAAGAGATGTCGGAAGGACAGTAGGCCTTATTTGACCACCAGATGACAAATGTAGCCTCTTCTTGAAAATTAGAATATTTTCTGAGTAAGTTTTATCAGATAACTTATCTATACATACCTTCCATTCATTCATTTACTTGGCAAGAGATGGAAACAAACTGCTGAACTATTTTAGAAAATGCACACTGGGTGGCTTAAAATTTTTGTGTTAAATAAGTGGACATCAAAAGACAAATGTAATCATATCTTGAAAAGCTACATTTTTGGGGAATATTTATTAGGAACTAACCTATTCAACTAAAATATTACTGATATTATTTCATTCTATAAACTCATATAACTTAATTAAAACAAAAAAAGTACTGGGTTAAATTTATATACTTAAACCATGTGTAGCTTAATGAATGTGTGAAAATCTCATGACACTGACTAAATACAGCTGTATTATGATAGCTGTATTGTGATATACATATTCTGGCTTATTTACATTATAGACAAACAAGCATTTTGATGATTTCCTGTGTTAATTTGATTTGGAGAGTTGTGTTCTGCATAAATATGAACAAATAATATCAAAATACAGGGTTACTCTTCAAAATGCAAACTTTGGTTACCTGAGATAAGTGGGCAGAGTCACTCAAATTGATAAATCTGGGCACAATATTATGTGATGTGACACTTTCTCTGATAAGTTATCCATCTGAGGTCTCTGTATGGCTGTTTTCTTTCGAATTAAAGTTAACCATTATATAGCTACCAATAACTAAAAACAAAATTCAGAGCATCTCTTTAAAACTTATGATTTGGTTACCTCAAATAAGTGGACAGGGTCATGCAAGTTATTGAAAGTAGGCAAAATACTATATAAATGTTAACAAACAGGAGTGCACAATTATCCAGATCAGGATTAAGGTGATATCTTTTTGATATAAAAATAACCATACAGAATTCTCATCTGGATAATTTGATCATACCATTTTAAACTATCATAAACAAGTACATTCAGTGCCTTCCAATGTTGTGGCTGGTTAAATTGTCAGACTGGTGGTAAGTATATGTGTGTATGTGTGTGTGTAGTTTATGAAATTATCTAAGTGTGTGTTTGTGTGTGTGTGTGTGTGTGTGTGTGTGTGTGTGTGTGTGTGTGTGTGTGTGTGTGTGTGTGTGTGTGTGTGTGTGTGTGTGTGTTTGTGTGTGTGAGAGAGAGAGGTGGCACTTAGATGATGGGATTCAAAAATAATTTTCTTGCAGCTCATGAATTGTCCTGACATTTTTATTACAGTCTTAATCTTTTTATTTCCATGCTAGGTGACTTTTCTTAACCCTTATCCTGCTGCATTTTCCTCTGATCTACTCTACAGAAGGGGTACCCGTTTTCTCTGCATCTTTCACTTATTTTATTCCAAACTCTGAGACTAGCATGGCTATTGCAAGAAGAATTTGACAACTTGCGTTGATAGTAACTTGATATGTCTACCATCTCTGTACTTTTATCACATGAAGTTGTGTAAGTAGAATCTACATGGTTGGCACAGGAACCTATATGATCGGGTAGGTGTGAGACCGAAAAAAGAAGTACTGAAATTTGACTGGCTTTGGTGAATTATTTCACTGACTGACCTTGAACGAAGACAAATAAGGTTTGTGTTAAAGTACGTCCCCACCCTCTGTGGGACAACATAGAACGAAGGCTGAGCTTTGTTTCTAGAAGTCTTGAGATACAGTCAAATAGTCCAACCACTTGAAAGGGTAAATAGATATGAAAAGCAGGATAAGGGTTAAGAACTTAAGATTGTTATTCAATTCTACTGGAACAATTTTTCTGGGATACTCCCATCTCAGAATAATGTTAGGCCCATAAAATGGGTCAACAGTCCATGTCCCATTCATTTCAATGCTTTTTTTTGTTTCCAAATTTTGTTGGGCCTTTTGAAAATTTTACAAGCCATTTAGAAAATTTAATGGACAAAACAATCCTTAATAACCCTGCTAGAGCAATATAACCTACAATATGAATATAGTAGGGGCCAAGCCAAAATGAATCAGATGTATCAATGACTAATCATAACATAGGCTCCCTGGAAGATCTGTGGTTCTCACTATCACTGCATATTTTGGGTGTGACTTACTACAGTGAACAGAACAGACATCCACATCTCATTCAGGCTGGTATTGTGACTTACTAAAGCAGGTGCATAATTAATCTATGTCCAGTTGGTACTGAGTATCTCCCCAATGTGATGCCTCAAAGACTTGCTTCCAAAGTAAAGGCAGAATGATATGATTTACATACTGCATGGTTTTTTTATCTAACACAGATGACACTGGCCTTCATAAACAGTACTTGCACTAACATTCAAAAGCAGGAAGGATTTCATGGCATTTTAATTTGGAAGTTCAGCTGAATGTAAAATTTCATATTTTAGCATAATATTTGTTAATATGTCCTTCTTCTTTTAAGGATTGAAAAATAACATTTAAATACTAAATAAGAAAGGAGTTCAGTCTGCTTTATAAATGGCAGTGTATGTTTTTTTTTTTTCAAAAAGTTGGATGGCCTGACTTCCAAGCATCAATATTTTGAAGTCCACAGCATTTTCGGGAGTCTCAGATTTCCCTTAGTGCAAGTATTGCATATATATTTAAGATGTATTTAGACCAATAAGGTACTTCATACCAGCATATACATATATCATTCTCCTGCCATTCTATCCGAAACAATAGTAGACATGAAATAAATGCCAGCAATTTGTGTAATAATTTGTTTTGAACACTGATGAACATTATTTCCCTTACTATTACCATGTTTTTTTTGGGTGGATTGATTTTTTTAAACTACTGTCAGTGTAATCTTCCAGAATTTTTTTCTTACTTATCATAAATGTTAGTTTCATTTTTGGGAAATGGTCCATGCTGACATACACCACCCTGAAAACATGAGTTTGCAGCTATATTAATCAAATTTTTGTTGTTGCTTGTGATAGCTAATCTCCAAACAGCACAGCACATTTCATTTGCAATTATGAAGAGGCAATATGATTTTTATATGCCTCCCCATCTCCTGTTTGACATCTATTCAGTCTCTCACTCTGGGTTCTGTTGCTGCTGTGGAATATGATGCTGTATTGAACTTGACCCTGACTGGAGTTGAGCAATATATCCTTTCTCTTGTAGATATTGTGCAGTACTGAACACATGATGGCAATTCTGAAATAAAAATTGTCATCATCAGTGCTTAAGCATTCCCTTGTAACCAGTACTGACCCAGTCCTGCCTCCATAACACATTATTTACTGATCAGGGTCTGCTCTTTTGCCATGACATTCAATCAATTAAGAATTATAGAAAGAACCAGTTTCTTTGTTTTTATTTCACTGTTTAATGTACTTTCCATTTGTTTTTAACAAAACACCCCTCACCACCCACACAAAAACAGATATGAAGTAGACATAAATACAGGCCATATACACCTCACCTTAAACTTTATTAGACTGGCACCTGTCTAAAAAACTGTAAGACAGAAAATATTAATGCATATTTAATATTGAAGTTTCACACAGGTACACTACTTTCAGGTTTTTGTTTTATCTTTTATATATAATGGCAGCAGCAATGCCATAAGCAGTATCCCATTTTTAAACCAATTTTTAAATAATTTTCAAGGAGACCACCCAAGGATCATTCCATCATTCTGAAAAAGGGAAAAAGTATGATCTTATATTACTCCAAGAATAACTTTTATTGGTCTGTTGTTAAGAAATTACATTAAGCTCAATTATTCTTTTTTTTTTTTCATTTTTTCCTGCCTAAAATTTCAACCCCTGCATTGTCTTACTCAACCACTTATGTTAAACTGTGATGATCAGCAGAAACCATTTGGAAAAACTAGATTATCCCTAAAGGGTATGTAAACATTTGATCTGAGTTCTGTGACCTTTATGCACATGCCCAGTCTATTATTATTACCATTATGCAAGTTTCAAACCATTATCTTGAAAACTGTAGGCAAAGTTGCGGAACAGGAACTGTACCATAAAGTGTGATAGACGGATGGACAGACAGACACATGGACATACATATGTATGATGGAGGGTAAAACTATATGCCCTCCTCCAGTTCGTGGCAGGGGCATAAAAAATAAACAATTTATAACACTTTCAATAGTTTTCCCTCCATAATTTTAATGTCAAATGTTGGGCCAACTTATACAAGTAAGCAAGTCCACACTTTCTTACACAGACCCAATCCCCAAAATTGCTGACCCTATCATGTACAATGGTTGGTATGTTTGATGAGTTTGAAATTATGGAGCAGACACAAGTTCCATATCTCAATTTATAAACGGCCTTTTTCAATTAAAATTAAAGTAGAAATATACATGTATATCCCCTTACACAGCATGTTTTATTAGCTCACCTGAGCCGAAGGCTAATGGTGAGCTATTGTGATCACTCACCGTCCGTCGTCGTCGTCATCCATATGTCCGTCCGTCCGTCCGTCCACAATCTTTAAACAACATCTCCTCCTAAACCACTGATTGGATTTTGACCAAACTTCACAGGAATGATCCTTGGTTGGTCCTCTTTCAAAGTTATTCAAATGGTTCCGGTCCGTTGCATATCTAGGTCACAGGAGCTAAAAATAGATTTTTTAACTAAAAACTTAAAAAATCTTCTTGTCAGAAACCACTGGACCGATTTCCATATGATTTTGCAGAAATGTTCCTTTGGTGATCCTCTACCAAGATTGTTCAAGCAATTCGGATTCGTCAAAAAACATGGCCGCCAGGGGGCGGGGATTATTTTCCCTATATATCTATATAGAAAACTTTAAAAATCTTCTTGTCAGAAACCACTGGACAGATTTCAATATAATTTTGCAGAAATGTTCCTTTGGTGATCCTCTACCAAGATTGTTCAAGGCATTTGGATTCGTCAAAAAACATGGCCGCCAGGGGGCGGGGCTTATTTTCCCCATATATCTATATAGAAAACTTTTAAAATCTTCTTGTCCGAAACCACTGGACCAATTTCAATATAATATTGCAGAAATGTTCCTTTGGTGATCCTCTACCAAGATTGTTCAAGCCATTTGGATTTGTCAAAAAACATGGCCACCAGGGGGCGGGGATTATTTTCCCTATATATCTATATAGAAAACTTTAAAAATCTTCTTGTCCGAAACCACTGGATCGATTTCAATATAATTTTGCAAAAATGTTCCTTTGGTGATCCTCTACCAAGATTGTTCAAGACATTTGGATTCGTCAAAAAACATGGCCGCCAGGGGGCGGGGCTTATTTTCCCTATATAATCTATATAGAAAACTTTTAAAAATCTTCTTGTCTGAAACCACTGGACTAATTTCCATATAATTTTGCAGAAATGTTCCTTTGGTGATCCTGTACCAAGATTGTTCAAGCCATTTGGATTTGTCAAAAAACATGGCCGCCAGGGGGCCGGGCTTATTTTCACTGTATATCTGTATAGAAAACTTTAAAAATCTTCTTGTCAGAAACCACTGGACCGATTTCCATATGAGATTGCAGAAATGTTCCTTTGGTGATCCTGTTGCAAGATTGTTCAAGCCATTTGGATTTGTCAAAAAACAAGGCCGCTAGGGGGTCGGGGCTTATTTTCCTTATATATCTTTATGGAAAACTTTAAAAATCTTCTTGTCAAAAACCACCTGACCGATTTCCATATGATTTTGCAGAAATGTTCCTTTGGTGATCCTGTTGCAAGATTGTTCAAGCCGCCATGATTCGTTAAAAAACATGGCCGCTAGGGGGCGGGGTTAATTTTCCCTATATAGAAAACTTTAAAAATCTTCTTGTCATAAACGACTGGACCGATTTCAATATAACTTGACAGAAATGTTTCCTTAGTGACCCTCTATCAAGATTGTTCAAGCCGACATGATTTGTCAAAAAACATGGCCGCTAGGGGGTGCGGGGCTTATTTTCGATATAATTCTATATAGAAAACTTGAAAAAATCTTGTCGTCAGAAACCACAGGACCGATTTCAATATAACTTCGCAGAAATGTTTCCTTGGTGACCCTTTACCAAGATTGTTCAAGCCGTTATGATTTATCAAAAAACATGGCCGCTAGGGGGCGGGGCTTATTTTCCTATATAATTTATCTATATAGAAAATTTTAATAGTCTTTTCAGAAAGCACTTGACCGATTTCAATGTAACTTTGCAGGAATGTTTCTTATGTAACCCTCTATCAAGATTGTTCAAGCCGTCATGATTCGTCAAAAAACATGGCCGCCAGGAGTCGGGGCTTATTTTCCGTATATATCTATATAAAAAACTTTAAAACTCTTCTTGTTAGAAACCACTGAACCGATTTCATTATAACTGCAGAAATTTTTCCTTGGTGACCCTCTACTAAGATTGTTCAAGTAATCATGATTCGTCAAAAAACATGGCTGCCTGGGGCAGGGCTTATTTTCCCTATATATCTATATATAAAACTTTAAAAATCTTCTTTTCAGAAACCAATGGACTGATTTCAATACAACTTGGCAGGAATGTTTCTTTGGTGACCCTCTACAAAGATTGTTCAGGCCGTCATGATTCATCAAAAATCATGGCCACTAGGGGGCGGGGCTTATTTTCCCTATATAGAAAACTTTAAAAATCTTCTCGTAAGAAACAGTTGGACCGAGTTCAATGTAACTAGGCAGGAATGTTGCTTTGGTGACCTTCTACCAAGATTGTTCAAGCCTTCATGATACGTCAAAAACCATGGCCCACAGGGGAAGGGGCTTATTTTTCATATATATCTGCATAGAAAATTTTAAAATTCTTCTTGTCACATACCCCATGACTGATTTCAATATTACTTGGCTGGAATGTTGCTTTGGTGAACCTCTATCAAGATTGTACAAGCAATCATGATTCGTCAAAAAACATGGCTGCCATGGGGTGGGGCTTGTTTTCCCTATATATCTAAATAGAAAACTTTAAAAATCTTCTTGTCAGAAACCACTGAACAGATTTCAATATAACTTGGTAGGAATGTTCCTTTGGTGACCCTCTACCAAGTTTGTTCAAGCTGTCATGATTCGTCAAAAAACATGGCCGTTAGGGCGTAGGGCTTTATAGCTATATAAAACTTTTTAAACCACTGGACCAATTTCAATATAACTTGGCAGAAATGTTCCTTTGGTGACCCTCTTTGAAGATTCAGTTCAGGTCATCAAGATTTGTAAAAAAACATGGCCAGGGGTGTGGTGGAGGGGGGTGAGGGTGGTTAGTGCTATAAAGTTTATACAAAAATCCTAGAGCAGTGAACTTGGCTGAAACTTCAACAGTAAATATGCAAATCTGTTCGGTCAGGTGAGCGATATAGGACCATCATGGTCCTCTTGTATTATTTGAGGATGCTTTATAATTTTACAAATTTTTAAACATATCCTGGAAGTTTTTAAGTTATGGAGCTATCCAACCTACTTGAATAAAGCTGTAGGTAACAGCTACAAAGGGATACAATCTCATTTAAGCTTAGTATTTTTCTTATTTTTCCCAGAAAATAGGCTTTGATATTTCATGCACATTGTCATCCAAGGAGACAATTGCCATGAAATGCCAAAGCCTACTTTCTGAGAAATATAAGAACATGCATGTATCATCAGTTTGTCATCTGCTGAATTTGCCCATAGAGTGGTATAGGTTAAATTTCTACCATGTTTTATGCAGTGGCTTTGAATTCATGGAAAAAACACAGAAACAAATTAAGTTCCACATTTAAATTTTCTAGGGGCCATAATTGATCATTCTGTCAAAAAACACTGGATTTTCTCCTAAATATGGAATCTGACTTTTAAGATGGAATTTAGAAATCACTTGGATATGATTATATTCCTGAAATCAGTGTTGTTGAATTATCAAATTTTGTTACTTGTCCATGGACAAGTCCACAGACAAGTAAAAAATCATCCGGTCAAACGAAGAGTTACTTGGCCAAAGATTGACATTTTTCTTTCCCGTTACTGTATTCTGCCTGATTACCGCACTGTGTGCTCAGGTTTTTTTTTTTTTTTTTTTTTTTAAATTACTGGATGCACTTGTAGTAAAATATCCACCTTATAAGACCACACTTTAAAGAAAGATCAGCAGAGGTCTTTGTACCGACCCTTATGGGACATTACTTTCTGATTTTCTTTATAAAAGCATATGTTATAGGTATCTGTTTGAAATGCCTCGACAATGTGCAAAATATTCATCAAACCAAAGATGATAAGGTTAGGAAATAATAAGGTCTTAAAAACGTAAACGAAAACTTTAACATTTTTAAAATTCTAAGTGTATGACCTCGACCCCAAGGTCACTGTCATGAGTGCTGATGGTGCTGATAAAAACTTTGGACCAATATATATCATGATACCAAATATAAATTAAATCCATCATTTGGTTTAGAAGTGATGAGGTCCTAAACACTTTGACATAAAATTTTAGCAGGAAAATTTTTGCATGACTGTGACCTTGACCTTAACATGAACTAGGGTGTGGAGGAATAATTGGAACTGGGCAAAATTTTGGACCAATATGTATCATCAAACCAAAGATGAATCAACTCGGTGATAAGGTTAGGAAATAATGAGGTCTTAAAAACTTAAGCAAAAACTTAAACATTTAAATTCTAAATCTGTGACCTCGACCTCAAGGCTACCTCAAGGGTCATGATCATGAGTGCTGATTGTGCTGATAAAAACTTTTGACCAGTATCTATCATGATACCAAATAGGAACTAAATCCATCATGTAGTTTAGAAGATATGAGATCCTAAAAGCTTCGACGTAAAATTTTAACATGAAAATTCTAAGTTTGTTACCTTGACCTTGACATGATCTAGGGTGGTGGGGATGGTACTGCGTAAAATTTTGGACAAGTATGTATCATCAAAGCAAAGATGAATGAAATCGGTGATAAGGTTAGGAAATAATGAGGTCTTAAAAACTTTAACGAAAACTTTAACATTTAAATTCTAAGTCTGTGACATCAGCCTGAAGGTCACGGTCATGAGTGCTGATGGTGCTGATAAAATGTTTTGACCAGTATCTATCATGATACCAAATAGACACTAAATCCATCGTGTAGTTTAGAAGTAATGAAATCCTAAAAACTTCGATGTAAAATTTAAACATGAAAATTCTAAGTCTGTGACCTTGACCTTGACATGACCTAGAGTGGTGGAGATGGAACTGTGCAAAATTCTGGACAAATATGTATCATCAAACCAAAGATGAATGAAATTGGTGATAAGGTTAGGAAATAATGAGGTCTTAAAAAATTTAACGAAAACTTTAACATTTGTGGGCCCCGACGCCAACGCCTGGGGTAGTACAATAGCTCTCCATGAATGTTCTTCAGGCGAGTTAAAAATGAACTGTCATCTTCTACAGTTGTGATTGGCAATCTCAATATTCTAAATTTAGCCCCTAACCACCTGAGTTAATGATCTGAAGCAGGGATGGAAATTAACTGGGGACGATAGCTGTCCCCTAAAATTTGTTCCCTTGTTGCCTGAAAATAAATGGGCATGTTCCTAAAAAAAAATCTGCAGCTATGTGACTGCCTTTGGCGAGTCAGACTTGCAGTTCCTCTTCTTTTGTTCATTCCGTTTTCATTTGTTTGTTCTGTTTTCCCTGAAGTGTATAATAAGCAAACTTTGATCAATTCCCAGTACTAGATCTAGAGACTGATAGTTTTTGAGAAGTTGAGAATTGCGATTTGTACCATCATTTTATGTAAGTATACCCATTATTGGTACCTTGGGAGGGCTGATTCTGTGGTTGTGACCTTTCCTGCATATCTCCACATTTATTTTTGTGGTCATGAAAATAGGACCAAAATTAAAAAAGTTATCAATTTTTAAAGGTCAGTTTTATGTGGTATTCTAGTTTGAGGCATTTATTGTGGAATAGGATTATGTTTTGTAACATGTCTTGATAATAAGTAAATCACATGGCACATGATGCCCTCATTCTTGTATGACCACACAAAAAGTGCCCTATCCTCTGCCCTCAAATCCTACAGAAAAATAGGCTGCCACGTGTGACTATCTTTTGATGTTGAATAATAACTGAAAACTAAAATCACTTTTATTGGGGAACAGAGAATCATACACTGATTCCTCACGTGGAACAGGGAAAGTAGAGGAAGGAGCCTTTTTGAAATGTCAGTGTCTTAACCATATTTATCCTAAGTACAGAAGAGACAGGCATGAGAAAACAGTGCAGACCTACGTCAGATGCCACTGATCCAGCAGTTTCAGATGCAAGAGCACCTAGTAAAATGGAGTTGTTCAAATTTTTAGGACAGGTATGGTAAGGAAAATGTTAATATTTAACACAGTAATGCATTTTTAGAAGCTAAAACATTTTTTTTTCTGTTTTATATAAACATGTAAAGAACATATACATTTTGTTGTTATATATTCATACATATTTTTAATTTTTATTGGTATATTTCAGGATTTTCTTGGAAGAATAGAGTGCACACTTGGAGAAATTGTTGGATGTGGCAGTGGGAAGCTTGAAAGAAAATTAATGTAAGGTTTAAAGCTCTTCTGTGCTTCTACTTTCAAATTACAAATGATTTATATGGTTTTCAGATAACAGCTTGATAAATTGATACACATACAGATTTATTTAACCCTTTCACCCCTGAGTTTCTGAAACTGACTCGTCCATCTCTGAATTTGGACATATGAATTGTTATACCACCCCCCACCCCCGGCATACAAAGTATGCCAAAGGGGTATATAGTTTTTGTCGGTTCCGTCCATCTGCTCGTCTGTCCATCCTTCCGTCCTTCCATCTGTCTGTCCATCCATGATTTCATCTGTTAACCCTTTCTATAACCAAGTTTTACTTCGAAGTTTTTTTCGGCGTAGCTGTATAAGCTGGCTTTTGACATACTTATTGGTATTAGTCTTGAATGAATAAATAGTAATTTGCGATTGGTTAAAAATGTGTAAACTTCTGTAAATAAGTAGGGGTAAGTATAGAATTTACCGATGTTTGACGAATATATTTGTGACTGAACAATCATAATTATGCCATTTATCTATTTAAAGTTGTACAGTATGGCAATGCAGATGTTAAACAATGGACAAAAATAATGAGCGTAAACGACACGAAGAAGAAATATTACTATTATTAGCCTCCGCTTCAGGTAGGATTTTTTAGAATATCTCTTATCATACCGAATGGAATTTGTTCAAATAAAGCGCAGAGTACGCGGAAAATGAAGGTCTTTCTGGTGGTGTAAGCACTATTCTGCGATCTGGTCTAATTCTCGAGAACATTCAAAGAATGTTTTTGTTGTCAATCTGGGTCACCGGAAAAATGTACATGAATTTTGACGAAAAACATTCTCCGAATGTTCTCGAGAATCAGACCAGATTGCAGAATAGCACTGACACCACGAGAAAGAGCTTGATTTTCCGCGAACTCTGTGCTTTATTTGAAAACAATTTATCAGGTATAAATCGAGATATTCTAAAACATCCTACCTGAAGCGGAGCTAAAAATAGTAACAAACTCTGTGCACCTAGTCATTTGGTCACATGTTTCCCACGTCTGAAAAGTTGATGTGTTGGAGGGCCGAATGATTGTTCAAAGTTCATGAATAGAGTGGTGCGTTCAGTCACCGTGAAATTAAGCTAGATCACTATTGTTGTTTAACCAATTCATCTTTACAATAATAATCCATTGCAATTAAATTATGCAATAATATTGCAAACAGTTAGTTAAACGATCAAGAGAGAGAGAGAGAGAGAGAGATATAGCGATGTTGTTTGCTGAAGTTTTCTTGTCCTGAATTCACTTCCTCCGTTTTCTGACGGCTGCAGAATTTTCCTAGTTATTCCCCTTGAATAGTAATACAGAGGCTCAACTATTATGAGATTTAATTCCAAGTTTAATACTAAGTCTTGAACATCAGAGAGAAAAGATAATAATAACCATTTAATAAATTACATAAAAAAAGGTAGAAATGTAATATTTAATATATTTATCTGTTTAGATTAGAGCACCTGGTAGGAAAAGGATCTACAACTCGATAAAAATTGAAATTTAATTGATACAATAATATATTGTGTGGCTCAATGGTCACTCTATCTGAACCAGTTTCTTGTAGCTTAAAATATCTGAACAGTCAGTCATCCAAATATTGACACACTCTAACTATTCTACGCCAAACTATTTCGTGAAATGTCAACATTTTACAAAGGAAAAAAAAAATAAGTGTCTGCTACTATTGTAATACACAGAATTTTCTCTCATGGAAGAGAGGTAATCCCAAAGTTCAGTCCTAAATAAAAAATATAAATTGTAAGACCCCATCTAATTTATTTCTCTGTTGTTACTCTTACTGTTTCTTAGATCAAAAATAAAGTAATAGATCTATGTTACATGAGGCTGAATTGCACAGTACACTATAGATCATAATGGTACTGATAATTGACCATTTCAAAGAAAAAAAAAAAGTGCCCTATTTTTTTGCCCGCACGCGCAAAAGTGCCCTAGGTACCCAGCACCCCTCTGCCCTAAAATCCTAGCTGGAGCACTGAGAGTTATCCCTCTTGTTGCTATAGCAACCAAACCTGGTACGGGCTGGTTGGATTTTTTTTTCACAGAAATGTTTCTTCAGTAGAAGGTCTTTAAATCTTGTTAAAAGAATTCTGTTCTGTCTCAAAATATGCTTCCAGTTGGCGTGGTTACTTTTCATTATATATGGAATTATGTAGAGTAAACTTGACAGTTCTTTTTCTGCACAACCTATGGTCCAATTTCAAAGATTTTGTACAAATGTTCGATAGGTGAATGTCTATCAAATTTGTTCAAATTATTTTGGTTGGTTCCTCATATGTCTGTCGAGAACACTTCGAACATTTTGTAATCAGCAACTAATTAGATTTCAGTTATACTCACAAACATTACTGGATTAACCATCCATCAAAATTTTTCAAATTAATTTGTATCACCAAAAGAAAAAAAAATAAATCACCGACAAAGGGCAGGGTCTGATATATATATATATATATATATATATATATATATATATATATATAGATATATGCAGAAAACTTTGAAAATATCCTTCCGCCATGCTAAAAAAGTCTGCTTCCCACATGAGCAATCCAGGGCCATCATGACCCTCTTATTACAAATTAAATACATAATGTATGTTTTTTTAAGTTTTTGCCAATCTTCATGGTCAGTGTTACACTTTGCTTACTCTTTATCAAAAAGGTGCATGGTTGGCAAGGATATTTCTAATACTAGTAAAGTATACAAATTAACACACAAAATTATGTGCTTTACATTTACATGTATATGCTAAATTGCTTTTCATTATTTAGCACAGATGTTTACACATCTGAGTACGCTCTCTCTCCTGCCAACCCTTGCAATGTATACAATGTTATACAGTATTAAAACTTTCTTGATTCTGTTTGAATTTGTAATAAAGTTTATATTTTAAAGGCCTTCTTTTCATATTGAACCACAAAGTTGTTTCAATATTCATATTCCAGTACCTCTTACGCCGTTTATCTTTTTTAAAGATATTTCTTGTTATTACTAATAGCAACCAACCAACAGCGGCAACAACGAGAGTTGGTTGCTTTATGATATTATTCTGTTCTATTCAAAAATTGCTATACTAAGGCTGATTTTTTTGTGTAACTGAAAATTATGTGAACCGTTAAATACGTCACTTCCGTTTTCAGCGTTTGTTTACAATCACCCGGTGACAGCAACTGTTAAACCTAACAGACATCACGTTTTCATGCTAAAAACAAATGAAAATCAGGCACAGGCAAGATATTAAGGTAAGAATAAAATACACAATAGTTTTGTCAGTATTTTCGGTGCTATTCCAGAAGAACATAACTTGCACGCAACATGACATCCGGTTGAAACGAAAGTAGAAAAACCAACACTGATCTTAACGGCGGGTATAAATTGAGTGATGTTGGGTCACAATTATCTTGCACTTGTTTCTCCCGGAGCTCCTGGTGATTATTGCAAAGATAAAAGTAAGAATATAGGTAACTGGTCAACTCGTACCCGAGTCAGCTCATACCTTAGTCAACTCGTACCTATTTTTGGTCAACTCGTACCCGTTGTCTGGTCAACTCGTACCCTCCAAGTCAAATCGTACCTAGTTTGGTCAACTTGTACCTAGTTTGGTTAACTCGTACCTAGTTTGGTTAACTCGTACCTTGTCAAAATAGATACTGGAATGGACAAACAGAAAGACAAACAGGTACAGTGCTGTCGGCCAATCCTGCGTACTTAAGCTACTGTGCAGATTATAATTTCAATACAGACAAATAAATAAAATGCATTTTAGCGACACTTCAGAGCCTTGCCAATGTAGAGCCAGTTGGACATAATTTTTTCATCTCTAGTTTTCATTTGTTGTCAGTGTAGGCCATCAAACGTCGCTACTGTTGTGTATTGAAGACATTAAAATTTTCTGCTAATTCTGCGCACCTGGAGTAAATCCCTTCCTTATTTTATAATACTACTGTGATCTAGTTCTTCAAATACACATTTGAGTAGGCCAGGCCAGTTGATGAAATGTGAATAATAAACTTCATATTTTCTTGCAACAGTCTTGTTGAAAATTGCGATTTTCACACAGTCCTGTGTTATTTTTCACATAAACACCTGTTTTCTTAATCAGTTTACAAATATTTTGAATTTGCCATTTGAAAATGATTTTTATACTTCCATTCCATCAGTATATCAAAATGATGTACCAAATTGAAATGGTTTTGATGTTTGTTCAAATCTATTTAAATGAGCAGGATTAGCCGATGCGCAGAATTAGCCTACATGGCTGTAGATAGGTAGGTAGATAGATTTGTTACTCATTATTGTGATGCACCTATTATTTGTCACTTTAGTGTGTGTGGGATGGAGAGGGCTTTAAAATCCTCAACTGTCTCTGCATGCACAACCGACTCTTCTAAGTGGAAGTGGTTCCACTCAATGACAGTTTTTACAAAGCAAGAATTCCTTAGTTGCTTACTGTTTTTAATTCCTTTGATTTTGTCGGCGAGCTTTTTATTTTGTTTTGGTGGGGCCTAGTGACAAGCAAGATTTTTAAGGGTAATTATTTTTTGTATACTATTTATTTTTTTACCTGCTGATTACTGGATAAATTAGTTCAGAATCCTGTAAACATTGTTCATCTCTTTCTCTTCACATGTATCAAAGGATTTAAATAAAACCAAAATGTCTGATCTTTGCATTAAATGTAGTTAATTTGTTGGCAGACGTCAGCATGCCGTATGTTGTAATGCCTGCGATCATTGGCAGCATCATATTTGCGAAACAGGTAATACAAATTTCATTTGTTAGCTATTTTGAGGCTAATATTTATTTATTTATTTATTTATTTATTTATTTATTTATTCAAATGCTAAGGCACATATATAGTAGAAAACCTGTTTATACAAAAAAAAACAACAAAAAAACAAAAAACTAATTATTTTGAAGTTGCAAAACTTGTTTTACATGAATGTATAGAATGTAAAGGATTTTTTGTTTGCTACTCATCTGGGATGTGAAATTTTTGCAAGTAGTAATATATTTTAATTTATATTTTGAACAATGCAGACCCTGATTATGCTGCCTGCTGTGCATGGTATGACCTGGATCTGTTCTGTTTAGACGGACAAGTCTAAGCGAACAGTGTGGACCTGGATCTAGACGCTGCAGGAAATGGCGTTTGATCAGGGACCACCTTGTTTGCTACTCATCTGGGATGTGAAGTGTTTGCAAGTAGTAATATTTTTTATTCTATATTCGGAACAGTGCAGATCCTGACTGTGCTGCACGGTGTGCATGACATGATATGGGTCTGTTCTGTTTCGACAGACGGGCTTGGCGGGCAGTATGGACCTAGCCACGATCAGGCGCTTCGGGATAAGGCGTCTGATCTGGGTCCACCCTGTTCGCTACTAGTCTGGGATGTGAAGTATATGCATGTAGTAATATATTTTATTCTATAATCGGACCTTTGCAGACCCATGTTGTGCTGCATGGTGTGCACGACGTGACCTGGGTCTGTTGATTTGGACAGATGGGCCTTCAATTAATGTATTTCTGAATCAGTCAGTCACAACCTGAGGACAGTGAACACAGCGTGATCTATATATATAAGTGAACGAGCTCCCATATTTTGACAACTGTTGCTGGCATATGACCATTAAGACTGCAAGATGAGTGGTAAACAATGTAAACCCTGACCAGATGCTGCATATACTCAAGTCTACAATGGGGCAAAGTTTTGCAAGTCTCCAAGAAAGTGTTTCCTGTATTTTAACACATTTGCATGCTGGGTAAAAAGTTCAGCAGACGACATTTTGAATATTTTTTTTTTTTTTTTCATGGAAAATAAGATTTTACACTTCATGCAATTGTCTCCAGGTGGGATATGTCAGATCCTATTTTCTAGGAAAAACTGTCACCAGTTTGTCCTCTGCTGAATCTGCCCATTGCATGATAGTGTTAAAGTCAAAGTATTCAATGACTGTGAACAAACAAGCAACACAACTCCAGATTTTTATTTTTTAATTTATTTTATTTTTATCTCTTTTTTTTTTTTTTTTTTCATAATGAGTTTTGGTATTTTGCTTATTTCTCCATGAAAGTATATGTTATGGGTATTCATCAGAGCTGCCTCAGTGAAGCCCTGCTATTGAGTACCCAAAGCATATATTTTTGCGGAGAAATCCGAAAAAAAAAAAAAATGTTTATCTGGATATTTCAATTATCTGGAACTATGCAGAATGACTAATATGGTATGACTTAATCATTAAATTTGACAAAGGTACGAGTTGACTAAGGTACGAGTTGACCAAAAATGGGTACGAGTTGACCAAGGTACGAGTTGACTAAGGTACGAGTTGACCAGAGACCAGAATATAAACCTACTGGCATTTTTGTTTACAAAACAGCAATTTAAAATTAAAAGTATATGCACAATCTAGCATGGTATTAGAGAACTTCACATCACAATTTCAGTGATTGACTGATTGATTGATTAATTGGCAAATATGATGCATAGCATAAAAAGTACAGTATGTTGTACTCAATGTGAAAGGGTTGAGATTGATGGTTTGTTGATAGTTGACAAAATAAATATACCTGAATAAGCAACAAAGTATATAAGGACCTGTCCGCTACACTGTTACCTGGTGCATCAGTCAGTAACGCGGGGTATAGTGGTCTGTCACATGGAGAGTATACTGGAATATTGGTCAGCGACAGAGTAAACCCAGACCTACAAGCTACACTGTACACCATTGTATCGGCCAGTTACCCAGGGTACAGCGGCCTGCATATAGGGCACAAAAGGAACGCAGTTTTCCGGGATGCCACATTTCGTTTCGCCGCGGCCTGTCACCTAAAGTGTATACCAGAATATCTGTTGGAGACAAAGTATACAAAGACCTATCAGCTACACTGTACCCCAAAGCTCGGGGTGGTTGGGTGGTGCGAAGGTGCTGTGTATCTTACATCACTGGGGCGTCCAACTGATATTGGCTTACAGTTGGGCAAGGCCTGCTATCCTTGTAGTGGGTAAGGGTAGAGGGGGAATGTTTTTATTTCTTCTGTTTCTTCACTTCCATTCCTGTTCCTCTTTCTTCCCTGTCCCTCTCTTTCATCCCTACTCTCTCTTCTATCTCTTTTCTCCCTTTCTCTGGGAGACGACACAAAATGACCCTCAAGGGTTGACGTGTCGTTAAACCCCAACACAATCAATCAATGTACCCCAAAGCATCAGTCTGTAACTTAGGGTATAGCAGCCGCTCACCTGGACCAGAATAACGGTCAGCGACAAAGTATAATAAGATCTGTAAGCTGACAAAGTATAATAAGCTCTGTAAGTTACATTGTACCCTGGCGGGCGGGCGGCTTCGATGGCTCAGTTGGATGCGCCTCCGACTGGAGACCAGGAGGTCGTGGGTTCAACTCCGGCATTCTTTCGTGGAGATTGATCATGAAATATTTTCTGTGGTCATTCTCTACTTTCTGCTGATTCAAGAAGGGCAGTTGTCAGTTTCTGGAGAAAGAATGTGCACAATACTGGTTAACCGCTTAGAGGACTAAGCCTACCCAGTAAACGTGTGGTTAGGTAAACTGACCGCGCTCAACATGACCCCTTTGGGTTGACTGGGCCATAAAACCTCAACACAAACAAACTGTACCCGGGTATAGCCGTCTGGAGTACATACCCGAAAACGGGTCAGCAACAAAGTATATGAATACCTGTCAGCTACACTGTTACACAGTATATTTGTAACCTGGGTTATAGTGGCCTGTCACCTGGAATGTTTACTGGAATATCGGTCTGGGACAATGTATATGAAGACCTGTAAGCTACATTGCTGCCCGGTATATCAGTTAGTAACCAGGTGTATAGGCCTGTCACCTAAAGTGTAAACCAGTGACTATCGATCAGCGACAAAGTATACTAAGACTTATTAGGTAAACTGTACCCCAAAGTATAAGTCTGTAATCTTGGGTATAGCAGCTTGTCATTTGGAGTGTATACCAGAATATCAGTCAGAGTATACTTAGACCTGTAAGCAGGGCTCTGGAAATTCTGAAATCTGAATCGGTCCAGCCGATCAATGAGCCCATTTCCCACCCCCCCCCCCCCCCCCCCCACTTAAATAATACACCTCAACTCCGTTATATGACGGAAGTCTGGATATAACGAGCATGATCAAAGCTGGCGTCATCAATAAATACAGTTAGGTATGTAAAAAGAAAGAAGAAGAAGAAGAAAAAAAAAAAAAAAAAAAAGACGATTTTGTTGTTATTTCCACCTCCGTAGGGTTTTCCTAGATAACTATTTATAAACAACTGATTCCCGTCTTGTGTAAGCGCGAAGATGGCGGGAAACAGGAGAGACGGAACAAAACGACTTTCATGGACCTAATTAGATCTTATAAAAAAGGCCTGCGCCACGGGCGGTTTTGCAGTTTTCAATGTTTCAGGATTTGACCAGACTGCTTAAATTTTAAGCACTGACCAATCTTGTCTAGCGCAAGTGGTGCATTACTTATTTTTACTGTGAAATCTACCTTGAATTATACTCGCGTGTTACGGCTGTCAACAAAAAAAAAAAAAAGAAGCAAACAATAATACCCAGATCGGACACCGTTGTATGCGACATCTGATCAGGACGTACACGGTTTGGGAATTAATTTATCAAATCTGGGACCAACAAACCGTGTTGATCAAAACAAAAAAGAAGAGGAAGAAAATGGGTGTGTTTTTCAGTTTTCAGTTTTCAGATTTTTAACGCTGCCAGGCAACTGAGTCACATAGAGGCAGCGCCAACGGGTGTGTTCAAGCAGTGCATTCTTTTATCACTCTCAGTTAAAGCGACCTTTGATCTTTTGGACATGCTGACTGCACCGGATGTTTTGCAGTCTCAGTGTATTCACACGTGTCACACAAACGGATTAATTATCAGACTACGGTTACTAATGAATCGTGTTAATCGCTTGTTTACTGCACAAAGGTCAGTGAAGTGTTGATTTTTTGACAATGTTTGGATAATGACGCAATTAATTTGTGCTGCGGTAGGTTGCCATTATTCATCTGTCTCTCCAATATACATGTCAAATGACCGTTTAGAGCCTTTTAGCTACCATACTATCGCATTTAAAAGGTGCACGGACGTTATCAGTTTGGGAAGACTTGACCGTTTGTGATTTTTTAGACATCATTGATGCATGAAAATTGGTTGGTTGGGGAAAAATGGGGTTCAAGGCACAAACCTGTTGGACCGAATTATTAGCGTTTTGGGGTGTTTGAAATCGGTCCAGAATTCTTAATTTCTGTCCAGACCGGCTATTTTTCCAGTTTTCCGGAGCCCTGCCTGCAAGCTACACTGTTTCCCTGTGTATCAGTCAGTAACTCAGGGTTTAGTCCCCTTACACTTGGAGTGTATTGCAGAATATCAGTCAGCGACAAAAGACCTGTCAGCAACACTGTACCCCTGTGTCAGTCAGTAGCGCGTGGTATAGCGGCCTGTCACCTGGATTGTATACCGGAATATCTGTCAGCCGCAAACTATACGAAGACATTGTCAGCTACACTGTTACCCAGTATATCAGTCAGTAACCCAGGGTATAGAGGCCTGTCACTTGAAGTGTACACCTGAATATCAGTCAGTGACAAAGACCTGCCAGCTACATTGTATCCCGATGTATCAGTCAGTAAGCTGGGGTATACACTTAGAGTGTATAGATCTACCGGAATATTGGTCAGCGACAAAGTATACGAAGACCAGTCAGGTACACTGTTCCCTAGTGTATCAGTCAGTAACCTGGGATATAACAGTCTGTCACCAGGAATGTTTCTGGAATATCAATCGGCGACAAAGTATATGAAAACCTGTCAGATATTGTGTACCCTAGAGTATCATTCAGTGAATCAGTCAATGATGCAGGGTATGGAAGGTCTGGAGTTTATGCTAGAGTATCAACATATTTATAAGTATGGCCTGAAACATATTTGTGGAAAGTTGTGGAAAGTCATGTTAAGTGATGATTGTTTAAAAAAAAAAAAAAAAAATCTGTGTGTTAGTTGAAAGTACTTGGATTGAATAAGATCAAGGTCTACTGAGACAGTGTTGACTCTGACAGCTGGAATGCCCCCCACCACCCTCCCCCCTGCGCGTCCCTGTAGCCTAGTGGATAAGAGAGCCGACTCTTAATCCATTAGGTTTCTCACCACTGCGGTTCGAGCCTCCCTTGAGTCATATGTGGGAAAGCCAAGTTCTGATTATGGATTATTATGATGTATGGATGGCCAATTGTATCATTAATTTGTGGAATCTTTATATGTTTTGGATTTCAAAGGCAATTCCCTACTATTCTTTCAAATGGATGTCACGTTCCCACAAGGTATTATGGTCTTATGGAATATCATGAATGAGGCCCTCCCAGCAGTTCCAAGATCAGTTTGGAAGACCCCTGATGGTACCCCCAGACTAAGTTCCCCGTTTCCACATATTGCCTTTGTTCCCATTTTCCCTTCATTTGGAGACTTTGATTTTACCTCACTGCAGCTGATGTTAGTACCATGTGTTGGCCGTAGAAGGTCTTCCCGTACTTCACCAGTGCAGATTACATTTTTATTTCCTTGTGATCATTGGGTCCATATTATGGAGTTCTACTCATGTATATGATTCAAGAAGGCAGTTGTCAGTTTCTGGCGAAAGAATGTGCACAGTAGTGGTTAACCGCTTAGAGGACTAAGCCTGCCCAGTAAACGTATGGTTAGGTAAACTGACCACGCTCGACATGACCCCATTGGGTTGACTGGGCCATAAAACCTCAACACAAACAATATGTTAGACTAAGAGGGCATAAGCAGTGTTGCTAACTTCATTGCTGCTTTTGAAGAGTCCCAGTAAAACTGAGGCTCCCATTTTCTATCTGTATTGTGTTCTTTGTTTCCAAAGGCAATCTTTTAGACTTTATTTTATTCCCCCAAATCCCTGGGAGGGCCTCACATACAAGAATATGTCACAATCTGTGCAGCATGTACCAGAATATGTGCACAGCACATTGCAAAATATGTGTACAGCTAAGGCTGACACAAATTAATTGGATAATTGATTAATTAATTGATAAATTCACAAAAATGATTATCGTTACAGTTTGCTAATAATCGATCATTTGATTTCTGTGTCTGTTACTTTACCATATTTACCCTTAGTATTCAGACACCTCAGCTCCTTACCATACTTAACTAAATTTTGAACAAGTACAAATTACTACCCAATGTTGTGTCTAAAAATAGCTGAATGAGTGGCAAACAGTGTATACCCTGATGAGACACCACATTTTCATCTGGGTCTACACTGTTTGGTCAGGCCTGTCAGGCCCAGGTACAGTAGAGTAAAGTATAACATTTGGTAAGAGTCATGCTGAGATGACAGGTAAAATTATGACCAAATCTTCAGTGATTACTAATGGATTATCGATCACAATGGCAGGACTGATTATCATGATAATCATCTTTTCAGCTCTGATTAGCCAGCCCTATGCACAGCACATTTATAACAAAATATGTGCAAAGCATACCAGAATATGTGCACAGCAAATACTAGAATATATTGCTCAACACATACCAAAGTATGTGCATAGTACATAACATATGCAAATAGTACCATATGTGAAAGGTCAGTATAGGTCTGCCGGCATTAGCATTGAAGTAAAGTTGACTCTCGTTATCTCGACCTTGCTTATCTCGAATAACCGCTTATCTTGAAGTGAAAATCTTGTCCCTGGCTAAACATGAAAATCTTACAACAGGTAAAAAATATTGTGGAAAAGAGGAGAAATTGCTCCTCAGGATTGCTAATGCGCAAATTTCGTCAAATTTTGACAGTTATATGCCCGAGACACGCCCGTATTTTTGTTTCCTGTCAATAACGTGTGTAACTGTCAAGGGATTTTAACAAACTTGGTAGATGCATTGATATTAAGGAGATCTGGTTTGGGATTGCTAATGGGCAAATTTTGTCAGTGTTTGACAGAGTTATCTGCCCGCGGCACAATTATGGTGGGGTATTACAGTTTAACATTATGCATATAAAAGTGAAAAACCTGAAGCTTTGCTGTTTTATCCCTGTAGGTGAATGGATACATCCAAAAGAGATCACCCTGCCACTGAAGTATTTCCTCCCCTTTCAATGGGGGATTACTCTTAAAGGAAATAAATTGCTTTTACCCACTGGAGCAATTTTTTTTTTTTCTTTAACAGTACACCCCTTCTTTGAAAGGTCTCACCCTATATGAACAACAGACTAATAAGAAAAACGTATCCTTTTTAATTGCAGGTTTTCCATCTTCAAAGTGGAGCCCCTGAGGTGTTTTTTCTGCTTTCCAGTACCAGCTGTTAGTCAGTGACAAAACCAGCCTCTCTAGATATGGGAAATTGGATTTATGCACTCTGCACTAACATCTAAAAGACATTTTACATGCGGACCAGCATGAGTTAATCTAACAGCAGTATAATTATTACTGTATTGATAAAATGAACAGAATTAGAAATAATGAGCAGAACTGTCTTTGTGCATGTTAATGAACTTGGCTACTACTGGACCGGGCTTGATGAGTTCAGTCCAAATACAGAGAAAAGTCAGGGAAATCTTATTTCTCTTCAAGGTCAGGGAAAAGTCAGGGAATTTTGCGAAATGGTCAGGGAAATTCTAAATACTAAGAAAGGCAGGGAAATTCCTAATTTTGGCCCAAACTTGTTAGGCTGTGGCAGGTATTTTATCCATTTTGAGTGACTGAAAGCCTTGAAATTTTTTTTTTCGCTCGCTCCGCATTGCTACAAATTAATGCTCATTCTAGAAAATGAATGCCCAAAATTTTGACGATATTTTATTTTATTTTTTTTACTGAACAATTAGGGCGGTATGTTTATATATGTTAAAATAGAATGAATCATTTATCTACTGCAAGATGAGAAAATGCCTGTTAAATTTTCAGCACTTTAGTCAGGGAAAAATAGAATTTGGTCAAGGAAAAGTCAGTGAATTTTGATTTTTTGAGGGTGGCCACTCTGAAATAGCTCTATAAGCCGTTGGCTTAACTCTGATGCAGGGTTTCAATATGTTAATGGACCTACTTCAAAGACATTGTAGATGAACTACCATTGTAAAAACTATATTCACTGAAGTGAGACTGCTAACTTATGACATTGTTTTGTCAATTGAAAGAACTGTTTATATGAAATCTTTTCATTGCAGAGACTCAGAGTGGCATTGTTACATGTAATAACTAGGTCTTGAAATTTGCACTTGTCAGCTCATATTTATGAGTAGATGTTCTTTAAGTGCAAGTGAAAAAAAATCAAATGGCTTGCTGGACAGGACAGGTATGTTTTTTTGCAGTAAGGGTAAATAGTGGTAAATTTGGATTACCTAGCATAATTACAAAGTTTTAAAAAAGTCACTCCAAAATGTCACAAAAAGATTATATGTTATTGTGTCAAAATCCGCGTTAAAATTTCAATTCTGGAAGGTATCTGTTAGAGTTTACTACTCCACAGCAAAACAACAACAGTAAAACCCGCTTCACTACTTGAACTAAATTCAATGACTTTTTTTTTTTTTTTTTTTAGCTCACCTGGACCTTCAGCTCATGGGGAGCTTATAGGATGGTAGTCCATTCTTCATCCTTCAGTCATCCGTCAGCACCTTTAATCAGTATATCTGCACAGTCTGCAGGCCGATCTAAATCATTTCTCATCTATAGCATGCCTCTGGTGGAGCTTCACTTTTCATGGTAACCCAATGAAAACCTTGGATGCTATGGCACCCAAAAAGTCCCATAGACATATTGTGGTGAAAATGTTGTCCATGCAGCGTGCAACAGCGACTTTGTTTTTGATCAGATCTATATCAAACTTGCTGTTAATGAAGCTGGACATAAATCTTGCACCAGTTTTCAACCAGATCGGACTACTTGCATGAGTTACCTGCCCTTTCAGGCTCCCAGAGATGTAATATGGTAAAAATGTAGACTGGCTGATAGAGACTTCATTAAAACACATGTATCTAAAATACTATTGAAGCTAGAGCTTTGAAAGTTGATGAATAGACTGGTAGTGATGAGTAGACGATCTGATTAACTTTTGAAATAATTTAAAAATTACTTCATGAGTTATGGTCCTTTGTAATTTTGGGCATTTTTACCTTGTCAGCAGAATATTTAAAAAATTGTTGGAGCTAGAGCATTGAAACTTATTAAATTGATTGGTAATGGTGAGTAGATAACCTGATTCTTTTGAATAAATTCTAAAAATATTTCATGAGTAATGGCCCTTTGTAACTGGGCATTTTTCCCTTGCCAGCAAAATATCTCTAAAACTCTTTCCCTTGCCAGCAAAATATCTCAAAAACTATTGAAGCTAGAGCCTTGAAACTTGATGAATAGACAAGTAGTGATGAGTAGGTGACCTGATTAACTTTTGAATAAATTTTGAAAAATACTTAGTGAATTATGGCCCTTTTGTAGTTTGGGCATTTTTATCTTGTCAGCAAAATATCTCAAATACTGTTGGAGCTAGTCTCATAACTTGATAAATAGATTGGTAGTGATGAGAAGTAAGTTAGAGAAGCCTGTTGTTTCTGGGCATGAGTAATGACCCTTTGTAAATTTAGGCATTTTTCCCTTGTCAGCAAAATATCAAAAAATGTTGGAGCTAGTGCCTCATAACTTGATAAATAGATTGGTAATGATGCGAAATTGATCTGATTAACTTTTAAAAATGTTTGAGGAATTATGGCCCTGTGTAGATTGGGCCATTTTTACCTTGTATTATCTTTAGAGGCAAGCATATGGTTGGGGGGGCATAGTGTCTTTTTACATACAATTTCTAATTGATCGAATTGTTCATCAGACTTGCAGGTAATGAGGATGGTCATAAATCTAGGATGAGTTCGAGTTTGTCTAGTGGATTTGCACCAAGATTGTTAAATTTATAAGCCTGGAGGTTGTTTGTTTAGGACCGCCTTGTGTCTTTTTAAAATAAAATTTATATAAAAATCTTAAACAGTCTAGTTTAGTGAAACTTCAATATTAAGTATGTAAATCTGTTAAGCTCAGGTGGACACTACAGACCATTATTGTTCTCGTTTTTTTTTTTTTTTTTTTTTTTTTTTCATAGAATGACAGTGGATGGAAGCACTGTTCTGTTGATAATGCTTGTAAGATTCACCATTGAACAGTTTCATTTCTTTATTTACATCAGGTTTCATCACTGAGTTATTACTTTGTGTTATGCATTGCATGTAAAAGGCACTAACTGCAATGAAAAGACTTTTCTATAAAAGGTTCGTTCATATGACAAAAGAATTATACATGTGTCATGTCTTATTATCTTATATACTTGGCTTTTTCAGTAACTTTAGACCTATAATCTTTTATGAATGAATGAAAAAATGAAAAAAAATATTTGTTCACTTTCTCTTGCTAAAATAACCTGTAGAAAAGAGAAGCACTTTATGATTTTAATTCTGGAGTTTATCTAATTCTTAACTTTTGAAATTCTTATTTACAAAGAATTAATTTATTCTCTTATAGATTACTTCTGTTATAAATGAGATACAGTAACCTTGCATGTGAATCCAGGAACTGTCAGTAACTGCTTCCCTCATCTACAGCTGAGTTTTATTTCAATGCAGCATAATGCTACCACTTAAGAACTGCCTGTATTCGCAGAATGGCAGATTGGTTTGTACATATTGCCATAATTTGTGACAAGCTTAAAATTCATTTGGACAAGTGTTTTTTATAGATCATTTCATTATTTTTTATGGTGGCTCGTTTGGGTTAAAATCAATTTAATACAGATGTCTATATTTAAAATGCAGATATCTGCATTTAAATAAAGGTATCAGCATTAAATGCAAATACCTACATTTAAATGCACATAGCTGTATTTCAAATACAGAGTATTTATATTTGAAATGCAGATATCTCTTTTTGGTTCTTTTATGGACGTGTCTGAATTTGAGTCATAGATATCTGCATTTTAATTACAGATGTCTGCATTTCAAATGCAGATATTTCTATTTAAGTAAGATATCAGTACTTTTTAGAAACTCGGATAACTGTTTTTGAAATACAAATATCTTTATTTGAAATACAACTATCTCTAATTGAAATACAGATATCTATGATTATTATTCAAATAAAATATATCTGCAGTGCAAATAGAGATGCCTGTATTTCTAATAGAGATATCTGTATTTCAAATACAGAAATCTTTATTTTTAGAAACTACAGATAATTGTAATTTTAAATGCAAATTTCTCTTAAGAACCTGATTATTTTCAACTTTTATTGTCAACAAATAATCAATAGTCCCTTGCTCAAGTTTTTGCTAGGATAAGTTTTGTATAGGTTGAGATTAAGCCAGAAACTGACAACTGCCCTTCTTGAATCAGGGGAAGGGAGAGAATGACCGTAGAAAATATTTCATGATCAATCTCCACGAAAGAATGTTGCCGACCTCGGCAGGTGTTGAACCTGTGACCTCCTGGTCTCCAGGCGGACAACACATCCAACTGAGCCACCGAGGCCGGCTACACCACAGTTGACATCTCAACAAATGTAGGTCACCTTGCACTATATTTCATGGTCCAGTGATTTTGCCTTGTAGCTTCAATGTTATTTGATGTACTGAGCATCATTATTTGGGATTCATCATATATCATCATAATCGGATTTTTGATTAACATGCTGGTACAGAGGCAACATCCACATCAGTGGGCCCCCTTCCAGATAGCTGGCTTGCTGCACGCATGGCAGATCTCACACCAGATCCCCAGGTACGTCTATCATGAGGGTTGATAGCCGAGAGCTTCCACTCTCTGCAATCCCTCTCTGTCAGCTGCTTCCATGTCATTTTGGGCCTCCCAGGCCCACGCTTTCCATCAACCTGTATGTCAAAGGCTGTCTTAACTGCACTATTGGAGCATTCCACGTCCATACCATCGGAGTCTTCTCTCCTTCAGAATGAGGTCCAGATCCTCAATGCCAAGCCACACTAGTAGCTCATTGGACCTGGTGATGACAATGTCTTGCGGCCTGACATTGCAGATCTGTCTGATCATTGCCCTGTCATTTCGCTGCAGACGCTGGAGGTTCGGCTTTGTCAATGTCCAAGTCTTGCTGGCATGGAGCGTTGCGCTCCGCACACAAGAGCTGTACACACGGCCACTTGTTTTGAAAGAGAAGTGGCGTGAAGAGAGAACTGGTAGCAGATCCTTGAACTTCTTCCAGGCGGTTTTCACACGTGTTGTGGTTGAGAGTTCACAGCCACCTGCTGCTGAGAGCATGTCTCCTAGGTAGCAAAAGGAAGCTACCACCTCAAGCTTGTCAGGTCTGACCTGGACCTCCTTCTGTTGTCTGCCATCCAAGGGGCGTGCAGTTCCCTGGCACCGTGTACATCTGTAGTCAGGGTCCTTTTTCAAGCGCTTGAGCCCACTGCATTTCTTATGCACCCAGTGCTTGCAGCCATTGCAGAAAATGCTGTTGCTGCCCACTCCAGTGCGACAGACGGCGCATGGAAACTCGCCTGAACTCTGCAGGAGGTCCAGTCCTGTACCGCAGATCATGATCTTTGTCTTTCCTGCATTTACTCTCAGTCCTTTCTTCTCCATTGCTTCTTTCCAAGTCAGGAGCCTCCTGACACATTCCTCAAGTGATTCAGCGATGATAACAAGGTCATCGGCATAGAGGTCCTCCCAGGGGACCCCAGAGCGGAACTCTCGTGATAAGGCTTCAAGCACAATGATGAAGAGCAGTGGACTGAGTACTGATTACAGTTGTCTTGAGCAGTCTAGTCTTGATGTTGTTCCAGATATCCTCAGTGGCCTCATCAGCTACACCTGCAGATGTGCTCACATGCAAGTTGAAGACCTCCTGGAAATGATTGCTTGTCTGAGGGTCTTTAAGCTTCCAAACTTTGAGGCGAGGGGTGAACTTGCACTTGGATTTTAGAGGCACATCAATCCTCACGTCACATACAAGAAGCTGATGTTGCAGAGCTACTTCCTGGCCAGGGATTACTTTTACATCTGCGACAAGTTTGCGCATGGTCTTACGGAAAAGGATGAAGTCTATCTGCGTGGCTATGTTTCCCGACTTGTACGTGATGAAATGGCTGTCACGTTTCTTGAAACATGTGTTCCCAAGAAGCAGGTCAAATGCTGGGGCATACTCTAGGATTCTCTCACCCTCAACATCTGGTTCCGGCCTGCCATATCCCATCCCACCATGCACTTCCCTGTATCCAGTGCCTGCACGGCCCACATGGCCATTCCAATCTCCACATGGGATCAGAAATTCTGATGCTGGGATCCTGGCAGTCACAGCACACAGCTGATCAAAGAATAGGTCCTTAACCTCATCACTTAGACCACTCCTTGGGGCATACACAGACAGAAAGGTAACCACACGCTGGCCGACTATGAGTTTCACTAAAATGATCCTGTTGGAGACTCTCTGAACCTCAAAAACTTTCTCTATCCACTCTTCTGCCACAAACACTCCTACACCAGCAGTGCCTTTGTCGTTTCCTGACCAGTAGAGCTTGTACCTGGTGTCCTTGCCCTTGATTGTGCGGCAGTTGCCACCATGGTATCTGGTCTCCTGAATGCAGCAGACATCCACTTTCCTGCGGGATAGTGTTTCCACTACCTCGCAAACTTTTCCTCTCAGGCTGTTCACATTGAGTGTTCCCACCCTGAATTTCTTCAGGTGCTTGCTGGATTCGCCACAATGGCCCGACCCTGCCTCCCACACCTGGCAGGAGGCCAAGCCGGAGATGTTACCAACAGAACTTTGATGTCTGTTGGCACCGCCTAACTCTGAACCTATTTTTCTGCTTGCCATGTAAGATTTTGGAACAATTGTTTTTTTTATGGGATCGCCTGTCCTGACATCCCAACACAGTTCTTTTACGGCATCTGAGCATGCGCCCCGTTCCCGCACTCGGGCAGTGTGCTTTGCCGTTGTCCTTATAAAAAAGGATCATCTGCCAAACCATAACAGCTAGAACACCAAGCCATCAGTCTGTAGATGATTGCTGCCTAGCTCTGCCACCCAGGATTATGAATCAGTGTGATCTGACAGTTGACCTAAAAGTAAATGTAGGTCACTGTGACCTATATTTCATGGTCCATTGATTTTGTTACATCTTTAAGACAATTATAGTTTGGACTAGTTTGGGATTATGTGACCTATATTTCATAGCCCTGTGATTTTTGTCTTATATCTCCCACTATTTGATGCCTAAGTGTCATATTTACATATAATGACACAGTGTGACCCAAACTTTGACCTCAAAGTAAATATAAATCAGCATGACCTATATAACATGGTCTAGTGATTTTGCTTAATATCTTCTAGATTATTTAATGGATTAACATCAAAGCTGGTATAATGGATCAATATGACCATCAGATTGACCTGTGCTATGCAAGAGAGATCAAAGGCATCATAAAGAAGTGATTATGGGTTCCCAGTAGGGGGTTGTAAAGAGGCCTTCTGAAGGGTAATATATTTTGTAGAACTTTTGCTGTGCCCCAGCTTATATGATGTGGAAAAGGGCAATTTGCAGACAACGCAGAACCTGATCAGCCTGCACATTGTCAGCTTACAGAATCAATGGCTACTGTAGTATTTGTCTATGAACAGAAAATGTCCAATTCAGACTGCATGGATGTACACGCACATCTGGAACTTTGCTGTTTGCATACTGCATAAGGGCCTTTTTCTCACATTGTGCATCATATGATATTACCAATGGAACAGATAGATAAGCCAGTGAGCCAGCCTTTGTGGCTCAGTTGGATGCGCAGTCCGACTGGAGACCAGGAGGTCGCGGGTTCAACCCCCGCCGAGGTCGGCAACATTCTTTCGTGGAGATTGATGATGAAATATTTTCTACGGTCATTCTCTCCCTTCAGCTGATTCAAGAAGGGTAGTTGTCAGTTTCTGGCGAAAGAATGTGCACCATACTGGTTAACCGCTTAGAGGACTAAGCCTGCCCAGTAAACTTGTGGTTAGGTAAACTGACTGCGCTCAACATGACTCCGTTGGGCCTCAACACAAACAAAAGATAAGCCAGTGCTAAATTCCCCTATAGGGTCTCTACTCATCTGTTGTTTATTGACAGTATATTAAGTTTTGTTGTGCCCAGTATCTTATCAGTCATGAGACTAATGACTGAGACGTATTATACGAGGGCGTGTCAATAAATAACCAGCCTATCCCATTTCCGATAGACCGAGACGGTCACGATTTTCATGCTTTGTTTCAGTGTATGTTTTATACCTGGGTACAAAATTGCACACGTATCGAGTCATTCTTTAATAAGATATTGAATGTCAAACATGGCTAGAGATGCAAAGGCATGCTTTTCATCTAAAGTTGAGTACCGTGCTGTAATTCGGTAATTGTATTTAAAAGGTAAAACAGGCAAGGAAATACACGGTGAGTTAGCCGATGTTTATGGGTCTTCTGCACCATCTTATGCTCAGGTTAAATTCTGGGTAGGGGAATTCAAACGCGGTAGAACGTCTTTAGAAAATGAAGCCAGGTCTGGACGCCCACTGGATGCCACCGACGAAGAAATGTATAAGAAAGTTAGGGATCTGGTATACTCTGATAGGCGAATTCAGGTGGAAGAAATAGCGCAGGCATTAGGCATTTCACATGGTAGCGTTTCAACAATCTTACATGATCGTTTAGGTATGCGCAAGCTAAGAGCCCGTTGGGTCCCCAAATCCCTTAGCGATGAGCAAACGGCAACCAGAGTATCAGTACGCAGTGCCTTGTTAAAGCGTTTTAGGTCAAAAGATGATTTTCTTTTGTGTCTGGTGACTGTAGATGAGACTTGGGTTCATTATTATGAGCCAGAGAATAAAGCTCAAGAGTCGTCAGTGGGTAGGGCCTGGGTCCCTGAGGCCAAAGAAGTTCAAGACGCAACCATCTGCTGGCAAGGTGATGGCCACAGTATTTTGGCGTTACTATGTTGGACTTTTTACCCAAGAGAAGTACAAAAACTGGAGTGTACTATGCAAACGTTAGACCAGCTGAGAACCACCATCCGTAAAAAACGCCAAGGTAAACTCTCATGGTGTTTTGCTGCAACATGACAATGCGAGAGTCCACACTTGCAAAGTTGCAATGGATGCTGTAGAGCGAAACGGGTATGAATTAATACCACATCCTGCCTATTCGCCTGACCTAGCTCCTAGCGACTTCTTCCTATTCTCAAACTTGAAAAAGGATATCCGTGGACTTCATTTCCGGTCTGATGAAGAAGTGACGGCAATTGAGGAGTGGGTCAATGGAAAGGACCCTGACTTTTTCAGTTCTGGGCTGATGGCACTTGAACACCGTTGGTCTAAGTGCATCACACTAGAGGGCAATTACATCGAAAAAGAAGAGGTGGATCTCAACCAGAAATAAGTTAGGCTGGTTACTTATTGACTCACCCTCGTATTTTATGTCTTTAAGGACCCAAGCAAAGTTGTAGCAGACAACATTCTACATGTTTTGTTTGTTATTTTTCAGAGAAAATAAGGTTTGATCTTTTTTGTGAATTGTCTGTCTAGAGAATTTAGAGGAAATATCAAGCCTTTGTTGCTCAAAAAAAAAAAAAATTAGTTTGATGGATCAATATGACCATCAGATTGACCTGTCAAGTTTATGTAGGTCAATGACCTATATTTTATGGTCCAGGGATTGAGTTTCATGTCGTGACTATTTACTCTGGAAAAAGTGTACTTGGGATGATAGATCAGTGTCACTCAGAAACTGACCTTGTAAACTATACGTGGGTCAGTGACCTATATTTCGTGGTCCATTGATTTTGCCTTATATGATTGCATTGACTTTGAAATATTTTATAATTAAAAAGTGGCACTGGCCGGGGGTAATTGTGACCCTCTGGGCATTTGCTCTAGTTGCAAATAGGGGTTTCAGTAAAAAATCAATAACAGACAGGTAAACAGTTTAGATCCAGATAAGATGGCTCATTATGAGCCGTCATGTGGATCTGCAAGGTTTGCAGAGGTATCTGCAAAGATCTACAGGGATGAAAGGGTTAATATTGTGTTGAAATATAACATGACAACATACGGTAAATGTCCTAAAATTTCGAACACCCTAAAATTTCGAACACCTAATATTTTTGCCCAAAATAATTTCTGAAAATGTCCTAAAATCTCGAACAGTAGCAGTTTTGCAAAAAGGGGATTTCTAAAATTTTGAACACAGTTTTCTTCAAGTAATTTTTTATCAGCACATTCTAATTTCGGTAACGCTTTTTTTTTTTTTTTTTTTGTTACGGAACCGGAAACTAAAGTAGTAGTGTTGAAAGCCACCGCAAAACTAAATGCACACAACAGTGTCATAACGAATTTTATGTACAGAAATGGCATGGAAACCATATTTTAATTTTATACAAACTCAGGAGATACTGACTGAAAATTCACATGAAAAAAAATAAATAAAAAAACAAAAAAAAAAAACAGAGAGACTAATCCATCACAATGTTAGCCATTTCCACGCAACAGTCAGGTTGGATGTCTGCGTGTTAAGGGTTAGATTATACGCAGGCGGTCTTGAACTTTGTTACCTTGTGGCAGACATGATAAATATTCCGGTTGAAAAACGAAGGCCAGGATAAATCTATGGATCCGTGCTGTACGATCTGACTATTTGTTGTTTGTTCGTGTATATCAGTCTTAATGCTATACCTACGTAGATTTTCATGGGTCTGCTCAGATACGCCACCGGGCGACGACACGCAATTCTTGGACCGTCTCATTTCCAGAATAGATTACAAAAATATATGTGAAAATACAGAAAATGCAACAGTCACATTCCCTTGACTCGCATGAAGAAACCGCGTGCTCGTAACGGTAACGTCACGAGAAATCGTGGCAGAAACCGCTTAGAGGGAAAACACACACTTGTGTTCGTTAAATTATAGATCATTTTTTCGTCAGAGATGCATATGAAACTGGCAGACCTGTATTAAAAATAGAACCTAAGTATTGGAACAGATAGGCCTATGCAAATTGTAGATCAGACGCCGCAGAGAAAGAGGGAATGAAACTAGTTAGAGGGAACAGGGAACATGGAAATTTGGAAAACACTTTTAGGACAATAAGACGTGCGACCAGTGAAGACTCAGATCATCTTTCGATGCAAGGGCAGTCAGATTTTGCCGTTTGTGGTAACAAACAGGAATGTAAACTCCAGTTCTTGGAGAGACTACAAATCTTTGGTTAAATACATCACCGTTTCATAGGTTTTACATGCGTTCTGCGGCGTCTGATCTGGGTCTACACTGTTTGCTCAGGCATGTCTGTCCGAATACGTAGAGTAAGTACGGAAATTCGATCAAATCGATCTCTTCAGAAATCATCCTGAATCCGCCCCTGATTCATAAAAAAAATGCTGGGTCTGACTCATAAAATTCATCAAGCATATGCAATTAGCTCCCTTTAAAGAGTAAAACCTAAAGAGTGAGGTCCTTACTCCGCATTTACCAGGGTATAAATAAATATTAGTACTGTTATTGTTTTACATTATGTATATATTGAGAACATTATAATTATTAAAATACGCAGAAAATGAACAGTCACAAAGCAACATTTCCCTTGTCCCGCATTAAGAAACCACATGCTCATAGCGGTACGTCACGGGAAACCTGTTCGGGAGAAAAACAAACTTATTTTATGTCAGAAATGTATACGAAACTGGCACGTATTAAAAATTTAAAGAACCTAAATATTGGAACAGACAGGCCTATGCAAACAGCGTAGACCCAGATCAGACGCCGCAGAGAACATGGGAATGAAACTAATTCGGAGGAATAGGGGAATTGGCCTCTGGGCTTTTCAAGATCGTCCTCCGAGTATATTCGTTTCTTAATTAAAGCCAATATTAGTGTGTTCACAGGTACATGTATTCCTGTATTTTTCATGGATATTCCGGTATTTCCGTTGTATTCCGGTATTTCGTTAAGTCGTGTGACCGCTATCCCAGAATTCCAAAGATCTGATCATTTCTGCAAAGCGTGACGCACATGCGATAGTAAGAAAGGGCTACACGTGAAATTGTAAATTAGCATGTGCATCCACGCATTCTGATCTGGGTCGTTCCTGCTCGTCCATACACTGTGTCCTTCGATAATATCTGCCACTTATATTTAAGTTTAGCGTGCCAAAGGTTTCAGTGAGCACGCCGAAAACGTTTTTGTCGTGGGGATTAACGCCTCCAGCAAAATATTTCCTGTCGGACTGCGTGATTGTCATGATATGCTCAGTGCATCCTATTTGAACAGGTAATGGTCCTAACAGAGATAATAGGACCCAACAAGCCAAAATGAACCTAATCATTTTTTACAAATGTGATCAGTCTTTGCACTTGCTGGAGACTGCGATTCATGTATTTTGTTTGTGTTGAGGTCTTATGGCCCAGTCAACCCATTGGGGCCATGTCGAGCGCGGTCAGTTTACCTAACCACACGTTTACTGGGCAGGCTTAGTCCTCTAAGCGGTTAACCAGTATTGTGCACATTCTTTCGGCAGAAGCTGACAACTGCCCTTGAAGATTCATGTATTACAGTGTTTTAAATTGACCTAATCAGCGAATTGAGTGGACACCATCCTGCACTAGACTGCGTCTCGCACTCTGATGTGACTTACACTTATACCGTGCAAAGGGACATTTTCGCCTGAACAGGGATCTAATGAAAGGATTACTATTGATGACAGATAATTCTTGCAATAAGTTTCGTTACCGAGTTCTAAATGACAATACATTTTTTAAAGAAAGAAATATTGCTAAAAACGATAATGGCAGTTCACAGGTTTGGCATATGTAGTTCAGTTTGGTGCAGAGCTAAAATCTTTGATCTTGATCAGGCTGCATTCAGATCTGGTTGTGCGCACTGTTCTTTATGTACGAGTCCTTTTCAATAGAAATGACCTTATGACATTTGAGACCGGCATAGACAAGATCAGTATTGGGGCGGTCTGATCTGGGTCTACGCATATCGCCAACAGAATGCATTATGTCAGCAAGCAGTGTGACTACTGCTCTTCAAAACAGCGGAAATTCTAATCAGTCTGCGCTTTTCATATTTAAACTCCGTACACTTCATCTTTGAGGAAAGGGACTTTTGTGTTTCTGTAGTGGCTCAAACAACAAACGTGCGGTAACCTTTTGAAGTATTGGTCAGTGCGGTAAAGTGAAGAGGGTTGTTACGTAAGAAGAGCCTATTTTAAGAAAGTGGCACATTCCCGGAGTGCCGAACAAACGTATCTCGCGATTAATTAGTGTACCGGATAATTAATTGTTTTGTTATGAGAAACATGTTCAACATAGAATTAATTGGATGGAATTGAAAACAAACATAAGTGTGGTAATTATTTATTAGTTCATATAATTTCACATTCAGTTTACCAATCACACATAGCAAATAAGGAAACCCTTTCATCGTGTAGGTCCTTTTTTGTTGTTTCGGGTGTCCGAAAGCTTCTGATAGCCAGGTCAATTTTGGCTGTAAGTGAATCTGTCCTAAAATTTCGAACAGTAATTTTTTTTAGCAAATCATAATTTCTAAAATTTCAAACAGCAAGAACTGAAATTATTTAATTTTGTTCGAAATTTTAGGACATTTACCGTAAGCCCTGTAGGACTTTTTCCAAGACAATGGTAAATTATTAAAAGGAGTAGAAGCATGCAGGATATGATCAGTAACAGTCTAAAAGATATGCAGAGAGACTAGTTTATCACAGTAGGCTATCCCAGCTCGGCCTTGTAACTTTTGTTGAGATTGATCATGAAATAATTTCTGTGGCTATTCTCCCCTCTGCTGATTTATCTGTTTTCCTTTTTGTTCCTGAACCAAGAAAGAGATATCCATTTATGTCGTTTCCAGTTTAATGAATAAGTCAAGGCTGAGGAATGAGTTAGCACAAAAGGCTCAAAATTCTTCTCTGGCCAAATGTATCCTGTGAGAGGGTAATTTCATAGAAAAAGAAGAGTTTGATCTAGAATTGAAGTAATGTAGGCTGGTTATTTATTGACACAACCTCGTAGCAGTAAAAATGATTCCCCTAAATAGTAACAATGGAGCCAATATGTAAAATCTGATGCAAGTGTTAACCTCATGTAACATTTAGCCCAGTGTCATGTATTTTCACATTACTAAAGGTAAAGTATTGCATATAGACATAAATGCTGAAAATAATCCTTGAGTCATCTAAGTTAACATCTGAGCATTTATTTTATGTACAAATATGTCAGTTCTATTGATCCGTTTTACGAACGCATTTGTGTAAACAGGTCAGCTATATTGCCACCATTTTGAACCGAAAGTCATGTGACTTAGCATTATTTATTATTTCAGCAGGAATTGTCATGTGATTACTGTATGGACTTTTTTTGGCAATTTTCAAACCAAAATATTGATGCTTTAGATTTGGTATTTTGGTCAAAAAGAAAAAAAAAGTTAGTCTTAGCTTGAAAAGAAGATTTAATCAATATGAGTGTAAGGGCTGTTTTCAATTTGGATTAGCTTTTTCTTTTCTACACATAGTTCACACAACAACAGTATTTTTGAAACCATGCCTTGCCAAGTAAAGCATGATCTTGTATCTCAAGTATTCCAGCAGTTAGGTGGAGCTGCCATTTGTTTTCATGGAGAAACCAGTTCAACATGATACAGAATTTAATACAAAAATACATAAAGGGAGTATACTTATAGAAGTGAAAAATCAATATCATTAGTTTGCAGTAAAGGATTTATTAATACGATATTGGTGAATATAGATATTGTAATTACTCATATATTTTTCCTTGCAGTGGTATTCAAGGAAATTCAACAATTTTGGTGAGAACAGAGGAAGTCAGTAGTTCCAAGGTATTTTTTTTGTCCTGTTTGTGATGAAGTTATTAGTTTGGACATGGCTATTTTTATTTTCTGTCTTAAACATGAGCCATAGAATTGGCTCATTGAAACAATTCACACGCAATCTTAGAATGCACTTAGGGCTCCACATAACAGCATCATCCAGAGAATATTTTCCCATTGAAATCTGCATTATGGGCTCTACTTGTTTATTATGCCCCCGCCTATTCGAAGAATAGCGGAAGGGCATTAAGTGTTACCCCTGTCTGTCCCGAACATACGTACATATGTACGTACGTATGTCCGTCCCAATTCGTGTCCGGGCCATAACTCCTAAACCCTATGGAATATATTTATGAAACTTTACAGGTGCATGCATGACATTGAGACGATGTGTCATGAACAAGGAAGACAACTCTTGCTTGTTTGGTTTTTGAATTATCTGCCCTTGACTTAGTTCCATATAGTAAACCGTGTCCGGGCCATAACTCCTAAACCATATGGAATATGTTTATGAAACTTTACAGGTGCATGCATGACATTGAGACGATGTGTCATCAACAAGGAAGACAACTCTTGCTTGTTTGGTTTTTGAATTATCCGCCCTTGACTTAGTTCAATATAGTAAACCGGGTCCGGGCCATAACTCCTAAACCTTATGGAATATATTTATGAAACTTTACATGTGCATGCATTACATTGAGACGATGTGTCAAGAACAAGGAAGATAACTCTTGCTTGTTTGGTTTTTGAATTATCCGCCCTTGACTTAGTTCCATATAGTAAACTGTCCGGGCCATAACTCCTTAACCGTATGGAATATATTTATGAAACTTTACAGGTGCATGCATGACATTAAGACGATGTGTCATGAACAAGGAAGACAACTCTTGCTTGTTTGGTTTTTGAATTATCTGCCCTTGACTAAGTTCCATATAGTAAACCATGTGTGGGCCATAACTCCTAAACCGTATGGAATATATTTATGAAACTTTACAGGTGCATATATGACATTGAGACGATGTGTCATGAACAAGGGAGACAACTCTTGCTAGTTTGGTTTTTGAATGATCTGCCCTTGCCTTAGTGCCATATAGTAAACTGTGTCAGGGCCATAACTCCTAAACCGTATGGAATATGTTTATGAAATTTTACAGGTGCATGCATGACATTGAGATGATATGTCATGAACAAGGAAGGCAACTCTTACTTGTTTGGTTTTTGAATTATCTGCCCTTGACTTAGTTCCATATAGTAAACCGTGTGTGGGCCATAACTCCTTAACCCTATGGAATATATTTATGAAACTTTACAGGTGCATGCATGACATTGAGATGATGTGTCATGAAAAAGGAAGACAACTCTTGCTTGTTTGGTTTTTGAATTATCTGCCCTTGACTTAGTTCCATATAGTAAACCGTGTGTGGGCCATAACTCCTAAACTGTATGGAATATATTTATGAAAATTTACAGATGCATGCATGACATTGAGACGATGTGTAATGAACATGGAAGACAACTCTTGCTTATTTGGTTTATAAATTATCTGCCCTTGACTAAGTTCCATATAGTAAACCGTGTGTGGGCCATAGCAACCTTAATAACTTCATGCTGTACCTGTCACAATTACATTTGTAACCTTTTTCTGAATGGCATTTTGACGGGGGCATCCGTGTCCTATGGACACTTTTTCTAGTTAGAATTGCTTAGGCAATATAAGTGTAATGAGTATCATAGTGTTATTGTTTATGGAGAATTAAACCTTAAAGAGCCATTCAAAATTGAAACAGACAATGTCTTATTTTTTTTCAGAGAAAATAAGGCTTGACATTTTGTGATTCAGGGCCAGGCAGTTGGTAGAACATCTGACTGCAGATCCAGGAGTCGCAATTTCTAATACCAGTACGGCCACATAACTTTCATGGAGATTAATCCTGAAATCATTTCTACATTCATTCTCCCCCTTCCACTAATTCAAGAAGAGAAGAGCAGTTATCAGTTGCTGGTGAAAAGTATGTGCACAAATTAACCACTTAGAGGACTAAGCATGCCCAGAAAAAGCTTGAATTGTTTAACTGATTGGCTTGACATGACCATAACAGTGTTGACTGGGCCATAAAGCTCCAATGCCCACTTAAATTCATGTGATTCATTAGAAATGTCAAGCCTCATCTTTTCTGAAAATATGTTTTTTTAGAATAGATGCTTTATATAAAACAGTTTGATCCAGAGATTGTGCATGCAGAATACAGACAAGGCAGATGCCCTATATCTCCTTTGGAAAGACAAAGACCTGTTTTCTGGATTTTGTTTTTAATTGTTGGCTGACATTTATAAAATTTAGCATGCTAAAATTTACTATAATAAAGTCAGTTTCATCACGGACAAGTGTGCCTATCTGAATAAAAAATAGCCTTATGACGAATAAAAAACAGCCTAATGACAGCTGCGATGAGCATAGTTTCAGATTAGCCTGCCCATCCACTTGGTCTGATCAGTCTACATGGGTCACCAACATAAGCATTCTATTAGCGAAAAGGTAAACTCTATTCAAACTGGGCAAATACAGGAGCTGATCTGGATCACCTGGTCCCATAGGTCATAAGGTCAATTTCTGTTAAGGGACTCAAGTTATGTCTTTTTTTTACAGGAAGTTGCAACAATGCAGTTTCGTGCAAGTGGTCTTGACAAGAAAGATTTCCTTGGCAAGTCAGATCCTTTCCTCATATTTTACAGAGCTAATCAAGATGGCAGGTTGGTGAATTAAGGGGACCCCATACACTTGGTAGATTTTCCACCATTTTTAGAAAGGGAGGCAACTTTTATAACTGTGTTTGTTTATATCCTGTGTGGTTTTCTGAACAAAAAGCTCCTTCTGAAAAGGGGTCTACTCTAAAAAGAAAGAATTTGCTCATAAAGGGAGCAAAGTCTTTTCTTAAGGTAGATCCCTTTTCAGAAGGGAGGCAAAAATAGTTTGACAGTTACCTCCCATGAAAGGGTAGACACTCCCCTTAAAGAGTTTTAGATACTCTACTGATAAAACATAGCCAATCAGGTGACTTCATATGATGGAAGAGTGCTAAGTTTTCACAGGCATTTTATTTTATTTTAATAATGATGAAGCCACATATGTAGAAAACAAAATGAAACAATCACAACAACAACAACAAAAGCAAGTGATATATTCCCTTTTCCTGAAAATCCATATTTACACTTAGAGTTCAGACAAATTGGCCTGAGCAAAAAGTGTAGACCCAAATCAGCTGCTGCAGATTGTGGCATCTAATCATAATCTACACAGTTTGCCACTCATTGAGGCATCGTTAGACGCATGAGCGGGCAGTAAAATGGACTTGTACAAACTTTAGGAGAATTATGGGAAGAAGTTAACCCTTAAAGTGCCAAGCAAAATTTGTAGCAGACATTTTAGTTTATTACAAGTCTTGACATTTCATGTGAATCATCTGCCAAACAGATGATTCACATGAAATGTCAAGACATATTTTCTTTGAAATTTTTTTTTTCAAAATGTCATCTGCTGCATTTGTAACTGGGGCTTTAATAGTTAAGGTGTGTAGAATTTTGAATTTAGTGTGAACTAATACACCTCCAAGGGAGCACTATGACCTTAAAGTGTTTGTTTACCTTCTAAAACAGGGGATGGGATGGGAGTTATGCCAGGAAAGAAACTTCTCTTCTTCTTGACTGGTCCTTTATAAAAGGGAGGCTCTCTTTGAAGAGTATCCATTCTCTTTATATCATCTCTGAATGATTTTACCCATACTCGGAAAAAATCTAAAAAACAAAATCTCCCAAGTTTTGCTTCCAGGTGAAATGGGGCATAATGTATGTTTGACTTTTTTTTTTTCGGAGCAAATTCTGTTCTTTAAGCCCCTTATTTGCTCGTCGGTCGTGCAGCGTCAACAAATTGCTTTAAAAGCCTACTCCTCCTACACCCCTGGGCCACTTGACTCAAAACTTGGTAGGAACCATTGGCGTCTTGAAAATCTATTTTTCACTTCTTCTCCTGAAGGCCAATTGACTTGAAACTGGGTAGGAAGCATCAAGGTGATTTGTAGATCAAAAATAGCTAAAATCATTCTGATCAGAAATCAAAGAAGGCAGCCATCTTGAAAATATATTGTTCGCTTCTTCTCCTGAACCAGAAGGCCAATTAACTTGAAACTTGGTAGGAAGCCTCAGGGTGACTTATAGGTCAACAATAGCTAAAATCTTCCAATGGGAAATCCAAGATGGCCACCATGGTCTCCATCTTCAAAGTCTATTTTTCGCTTCTTCCCCTGAACCAAAAGGCCAATTGACTTGAAACTCGGTAGGAAACATCAGGGTGACTTGTAGATCAAAATATTTAAAATCATTATGATCAGAAATCCAAGATGGCCTCCATGGTGGCCATCTTGAAAATCTATTTTTCGCTTCTTTTGAACCGAAAGGCCAACTGACTTGAAACTTGGTAGGAAACGTTGGGGTGACTAGTAGATCAAATATAGCTAAATCCGTTCTGATCGTAAATCCAAGATGGCTGCTGTGGAGGCCATCTTGAAAGTCTGTTTTCTACTTCTTCCCCTGAACTGAAAGGCCAATTGACTCGAAACTTGGTAGGAAGCATCAGAGTGATTTGTAGATCAAAAATAGCGAAAATAGTACTGATTGGAAATCCAAGATGACAGCCATGGCCAATATCTTGAAAATCTATTTTTTTCTTCTTCTCCTAAATCAAAAATCCAATTGACTTGAAATTTGGTAGGAAGCTTCGGGTGACTTGTAGAACAAAAAAGCTAAAATTTGTTCTGATCAGAAATCCAAGATGGCCACCATGGCCGCCATCTTGAAAATCTGTTTTTCACTTCTTCTCCTGAACCGCGAAAGGCCAATTGACTTTTAACGTTGTAGGAAGCATTGCAGTGACTTGTAGATCAAAAATAGCTAAAATTGTTCTGATCGGAAATCCAATGGCCACCTTCTTGAAAATCTATTTTTTGCTTCTTCTCCTGAACTGAAGGGCCAGTTTTCTTGATACATCAGGGTGACTTGTAGATAAAAATTAGCTAAAAGCATTCTGATCTTAAATCCAAGATGGCCGCCATGGTCTTTTATTTTTTGCTTCATCTCCTGAACTGAAAGGCCAATTGGCTTGAAACTTGGTAGGTAGCATCAGGGTGTCTTGTAGATATAAAAAAAAAGCTAAAAAATCCTTTCAATCAGAAATCTGGCTGCCATGGCCACTATCTTGGAAATCTATTTTGTGCTTCTTCTCCTGAACGGAAAGGCCAGTTGACTTGAAACTTGGTAGAAAACATCAGCATGACTTGTAGATCAAAACTAGCTGAAATTGTTCTGATTGGAACTCCAAGATGGCCACCATGGCTGCTATCTATTTTGTACTTTTTCTCCTAAACCGAAAAGCCAATTTACTCGAAACTTTGTAGAAAATATCTGGATAACTTGTAGATCAATAATTGTTAAATTTGTTCTGACCAGAAGTCCAATATGGCTGCCTTATTGAAAATCTATATTGAACTTTTTCTCTTGAGATCAAAAATAGCTAAAATCATTCTGATCGGAAGTCTAAGATTGCTAGGTTGCCCTAGCAGCCATGTTAAAAATCTATTTTGAACTTTTTTATCCTGAACCAAAAGGCCAATTGATTGAAATTTCATTGGAAGTATGGAGGTGACTTGTAGATCAAAAGTAGCTAAAATCATTCTGATAGGAAATCCAAGATGGCCCCATCTTCTTCTCTTGAACCGAAACACCAATTGACTGGAAACCTGTCTGGTAATCAGGTGGGCAATACAGGGCCATCATGGCTCTCTTGTCCTTTACTTGAAGTGCCAGAATGTGTTATCTTATCCACTAACTTTTGCTTATAGCAAGGCATAGCTCCAGACAAGGCACTTTTTCCAACTGAAATGTATTGATATTTTTCTTAATATGCACAAAAACATATATAGTGGATACTCGTTAGAAGCACCTCAGCAAGGCACTTCAAATGAGTACCCACAGCATATGTTTTCATGCAGAAATAAGAAAAATATTATCTGGATACCCCCTCTGATCTGGAGCTATGAGTCAGCAGGGTATCAATGATCATACATGAACATGCTTGGACAGCGCCAGCTTTGTCCTATATGTGAAAACAGAAAACTTAACCCAGCATGAGTATATGGACTTCTACAGCCAAGAAAAAGATTAAATATTTACAAAAATATAGCACAGGTAGATCTCAGTTTTGTGCAGTTTGATAAGAAACTACCACCTTTACTAGATAGTTTCTACAAGCACATATATCAGTTCTCATTATCTAGCAGTAATTGACTCATTCTGAGGTTGTCATTTAATTACCAAAAATATTTTGGCCCTATAACTTCTTTCTATACTTTTTTGAGCAAATCCTGGTCAGGTAGAATGCATACAAGTTCAGGGGAGGCATCTCCAATATCTTTTTGCCTCCTTTCTGAGAAAGGGTCTACTCTAAAAAGAAAGCATTTGCTCCACTTTCCTTTTAGAGTAGAAAACTCACATGGAATATCAAGCCTTATTTTCTCAAAAAAATAGTTGAAGAAGAAAATATTGTGGAATATTCCTCTGCTTCTGTTGCAACTAGTGCTTTATGGGTTAAAATACGAGGAATGTCCTTCTTTGTTAGCTCACCTGAGCACAAAGTGCTCATGGTGAGCTATTGTGGTCAGTCAATGTCCGTCGTGCGTCGTCCATCGTGCGGCGTCAACAATTGCTTTAAAAGCCTACACCCCTCGGCCAATTGACTCAATACTTGGTAAGAAGCATCAGGGTGACTTGTAGATCAAAAATAGCTAAAATTGTTCCGATTGGAAATCCAAGATGGCCGCCATGGCCACCATTTTGAAAACCTATTTTTCGCTTCTTCTCCTGAACCGAAAGGCCAATTGACTCCAGACTTGCTTGGAAGCATCGGGGTGACTTGTAGATCAAAAGTAGCTAAGATCGTTCCGATCGGAAATCCAAGATGGCCACCATATACGCCATGGCGGCCATCTTGAAAATGTATTTTTCGCTTCTTCTCCTAAACCCAAAAGCCATTTGACACCAAACTTGGTAGGAAGCATTGGGTTGACTTATAGATCAAAAATAGCTAAAATCATTCCGATTGGAAATCCAAGATGGCAACCATAGCAGCCATCTTGAAAATCTATTTTTCGCTTCTTCTCCTGAATGGAAAGGCTTATTGACTTTAATCTAGGTAGGAAGCATTGGGGTAACTTTTAGATCAAAAATAGCTAAAATCGTGCCGATCAGAAATCCAAGATGGCCGCCATGGCAGCCATCTTGAAAATCAATTTTTCGCTTCTTCTCCTAAACCCAAAAGCCAATTGACCCCAAACTTGCTAGGAAGCATATGGGTGACTTATAGATTAAAAAAGGCTAAAATCGTTCCAATTGGAAATCCAAGATGGCCGCCATGGTGGCCATCTTGAAAATCTAATTTTCGCTTCTTCTCCTGAACCGAAAGGCTTATTGACTTTAATCTAGGTAGGAAGAATCGGGGTGACTGGTAGATCAAAAATAGCTAAAATTGTGCCGATCGGAAATCAAAGATGGCCGCCATGGTGGCCCAATTGAAAATCTATTTTTCGCTTCTTCTTCTGAACTGAAAGGCCAATTGACTCGAAACTTGGTAGGAAGCATTGTGATGATTTGTAGATCAAAAATAGCTAAAATCTTCCTGATCTGAAATCGAAGATGGCTGCCTTGGCGCCCATCTTGAAAATCTATTTTTCGCTTCTTCTCCTAAACTGAAAAAGCCAATTGACTGGAAACTTGGTAGGAAGCATCAGGTTGACTTATAGGTCAAAAACAGCTAAAATCTTTCTGATCGGAAATCCAAGATGTCTGCCATGGCAGCCATCTTGAAAATGTATTTTTCGCTTTTTCTCCGGAATTGAAAGGCTTATTGATTTTAAACTTGGTAGGAAGCATCAGGGTGACTTGTAGATCAACAATACCTAAAATCGTCCCTATTGGAAATCCAAGATGGCCACCATCACCGCCATCTTGTTTTATATATACTTATATAGGGAAAACCTTTAAAAATCTTTTTGTCTGAAACCAGAACTAGCCTTTGATATTTGGTTACATATTCACAATACTAATTCACATGCTTATTCAACAATAAGGCACCATGAGATCATGCTTCTGTCCAACACCTCCCCAGCCTGTCATCGGAAAACATTCTTTTCAACAAATTTTAAACATACATAGTCCTATGAAGAGAAATCATAGTCTTTTAGAATATACTAGAGACAATGACACTCAGGTGAGCAAATTAGAGCCCTTTGGGCCCTCTTGTTTGCGTAAAAAATGAAGTATTTTTTTTTTTTTTTTTTAAAAATATCATATCTATTAATTAGAAATTCCTGAGCCAAGCTCCATAGCACAGTCGGTAGTGCCTTTGACTGCAGATCCAGAGGTCCCAAGTTAGAATACCAGCTCAGCCTCATAACGTTTGTGGAGATTGATCATGAAATCATTTCTATAGTTATTTTTCCCCTTTGGCTGATTTAAGAATGGCAGTTGTAAGTTACTGATGAAAGTATATGCACAAGTACTTTTTAAAGAACTAAGCCTGCCCAGGAAAAGTGTAAGGAGGTTAACTAACCAGCTGGACATGACCTAAACATTGTTCGCATAGACCATAAAACTCGCTCAAACAAACAAGGTCCTAAGATCGTTTTTTTTTTTTTCATTTCTTGAACAGACAGGTAGATCTAAGTCTACACACAAACAGTCTTACAGGTTTAAGCCACACCCACCCCCTACTAAGAGTTTAATTCGAAAGAAAAAAGAAAGATAAACAGAATGAACAACCAACAATGGATTGTTTTAACAGGGTGTGTTTATTATCGACCAGTTTCGGTCATACAATGACCTTTCTCAAGATACTCTAAATCAGAAAATCTGTCACTGAAGTATGAAAAAAATAGATTAATATTGTCACATGATGGCTAAATAACGTCACATGATCTTAATTGTTCTAAAAATAGTTATGCTTTTCTGAACGTCATTAAATGAAAATGAAAGTAGATGATTATTTAGATAATGGCTATAGGAAGAAAAATGAAGTTTTGTCTAACAATAGAAGTCACTGTTTTATTGTATTCTCAAACACAGAGCTGTTAAGAAATATTTGTGACTGTCCTTTTGAAAGTACAACTCTGACAGTTACGGTCTAAATAATTAAATACATAGGACATTAAAGGATCAGGACAGGCATCAGTTTGTGCCTGTCTCTATTTTCTAAGCATTTAGGTCAATAAAACGGGAGTTCAACTCCTCATGTATATTGGGCCATATCAGAGTGAAGTTGTCTAAGTAATTGTATATTTTAATTTGTGGTTTGTCGAAGAACCATCGCACAGCAGAATGTTCTACATCCTTCCATGGGGGAATAAAAGGCTTTGAGACTTCTTTTCTAGCAGCCATCTTTTCGGCAGAAATTCCTTTTTCTATATAGTAGAAAAATGCTGAATTGTTCCTTCTATAATATTTTGTGTTTGAATGTTTGATCAATTTTAAGTTTGCTATGTTTCTGTCTCAAATTAGGACCTTTAATTTAGCAATATAACTTTCACTATTTGTTTGTTCCCTGATTGTGTGTATTTTCCGCTTCTTGCGGTAATCCGTCGTACCTGGAGGCGGAAGTGTCGTCATGGAGATACTGGAGGTAGATGAAGTTAATATGGACGTATCTTCGAACCTATTGTTGTCTTGTTGTGAGCTCATTTTGGACGTTGTGACGCTGGTACCGCTTTACAAAAGCAGAGTTTAATTGTTGACCATTCCAAGGCAGTATTTCTTTTGCATTCCCTTTTCATTTGTTTGTTCTGTTTTTGATGAAATGTTTTGCATGGTTGTTTCATGTATTAATTATGCCATTATCTGGTGCCTTGGGAGGGATCTTTTTAGTGACTGTGGCCTTTCCTGGGTATCTCTATTTATATACAGTACTCGGCCTAATTACCGACATACCCTTATAAACGCACAGTCAAGCAATTTTAACTGCACAATACATTAACCTATAGATAATGTGCTATATTCTATTCTGTTCATACCTTCCACAGAAAAAACAACCGTACAGTCGTCCCATACAGTCTTAATCCAAAAGTCCCTTAGGCAGTCACCTGTGCGATGTATTCCTCCCACTCTTTTGATCACGTGTCAGTTTCTTTTCTGTGGATCAAAGATTGTAAACATGGATTTTTCTCTGGGTGAAAAAATTCTATTTTCTTCCTTTTTCTCCGGTTGAAATTTAATTCTTTGTTCTTTCTTATGATCCTTTATCATATCTTTTGCTTTTCATGCTAAATTTGTGAAAATTTAACCGTTCAATTTCTTGAAATTATTTCTTCTCTCATTCGTCATAATGAGTTTTCGCGACTTCCATGACTATTTAGGCGGTGATTGTGGTCATATAAAATCAGCTGGTCTAATTCCATCTGGGAACTTTCAGAAAGAGAAGAACTTACTCTTCCAGAAAGAGAACCATTCCCAGAAAGAAGTCTCAAGATGTGTCTTTTTCATCAGACAAAAGATAAAGAAAACATGGGAACACTGCCCCTTATGGCCCTGCTGCTCGGGGTAAGACCATATTGGTGGCAACTCTCTAGGTACTTGTACCCAACGGAGTACAAGTCCACCGGCCAATGGCCTCTGGTCACCGGGCATCCGATGACCGACTGACCATCCACTGGGCATGCCCGGTCAATGGCAATCACCAGCCAATCGCCCAATGGACATATCTGACCAACTGGGCATGCCTGGTCACCAGCTACCGGGCATGCCCGGTCACCGACCATCACTCACCGGGCATTCACCGACCACTGGGCAAGTTGGCGATATAGAGACTTCCAGCCTACCAATCACCGGGCACCGACCATCCAGCCACCGGTCATTGGATTTGGAAAGGCTAAATTTAGCGGAGATTCAAGAATCACTGACTTCCGGGCATGACCGGTCACCGGGCAGCCGACCACCAGTCACCGGGCATCAGAATATAATTCAACCTTCTACTAGTGAATCTCATACCTTTGGTACTGAGTTCACTAGTAAACAATCTAGTACATCTAGAATTCTACTTCCCCTGGAACCGGACTTTGGTAATATATCCGACCCCAGTGTTGTAATTGAACCGCCATGCCACAACTGGAGGTCAGACAACAACAATGACAATTATAGACAAATTCATCAGACTTCCCTCTCTGGTCGGAGATCCAGGAGGGATCAGTCTAGAGACAAACATAGATCAAAGAAGAGGAGGAGATGGAGATCGGCCTCTACATCCTCCTCTTCAACTTATACATCTTCAGACTCTCGCAAGAGAAAGTCAAAAAGATCTAAACATTCCCACAAGAAGAGAAAAAGGAGATATACATCTCTTTCTTCTTCTTCTTCTTCCTCAGTATCACATAATCATGTACATGATTATGGCAGATACCAGAGAAGTAGATATAGTCCACAGGCTGTACAGAACCCGCAAAGTCTACAGCCTGAGGAAATACCTAATGTCCAGACAATGACACCTGAACAGACTTCGCCTCGCCCTTCAAGGGATTCAGGTTTCGATACCGAAATGGAAACCTGGTCCTTTGATAGGGCAATCAATAAGGTTTTTAGGCTTTTGCCACAGGATCTATGCCCAAGGCCTACCGAGGAGCATGCTCCGGCAAAACCCTTATCTGGTATTGAACAGCTAATGGAGTCACAGTCGACTCCATTAATGATATTACCACAGTCCAGATTGATTGAAAATACCACCTGATTTCTCCAGGACAAAATGGAGAAATGTGGCAGAGACTGGGTATGCTCTCAAAATTTAGTCTCGTCTTTGACATAGACTAAATTTTATAAGAGCCAGAGTCAGTATTTTCCAACAGACAACATTCCTCCATTAGAATCGGAAGCTTCCCTGTTGGACCTATCCAACAAGGGAAAATGTTCCATTCCAATGAGGAACTTGGAAATATGGGAAAAAAGAGCCCGCAAACTTATAGCTATCAGTTCGCACGCGGACCTTTTTTCTTCTGCTGCATACCTATATATGCAGCAGCAGTCTGTACAAGCACTTTCGAGACTGATGGAAGCCATAGTCAAATCTGTAAAACATGCTACGGCTATGTCTACAATTTTGGCTATGGAAATATTCCAAGCTAGACGCGATGCGGTACTAGATACATCCAAAGTTTTATTGGAGAATTCCAGCCACAAGCTGTGGAATGCTCCAATAAACTCTAAAACACTATTTGGTAACAAAATAAGGAAGTTGCCAAGGGCAATTTTGAGGCCCAGCAGCAAAGGTTCTTGGCAACTTCCTCAGTTGCTACTACAATGCAACAACAACAGAAAGTGACTTACCCGGCTCCTCCGACTTTTAAGAGACCAAAGCAGACAGCTAAACCTTCTAGGCCTCAACAATCGCAATAGTTCAGGCCTAAAAGTCAAACAAAGTCATATTCATCAAATAGAAAAGAGTATGCGAAGAGTAGCGGGAATCAAAAGCAGTTCCCCTCCTAAGCAAGCCTCATCTTCCACAAATTCTGAAGTCCAATCCTTTCCACTGCCAGTCCTGCCACACCCAGACATTCCAGTGGGAGGAAGGTTGGCCCATTTTGTGGAACATATTTATCAGGTAGAGGAATTATGCTAAGAGAAGTGGAGATCGTACAGTTCCCCTCCTCTAAGCAAGCCTCATCCTTCTGAAGTCCATCTCTCCCCACTGCCGGTCCTACTACGTCCAGACTTTCCAGTGGGAGGAAGATTGACACAATTTGTGGAACAACGGCAAGAATTGATACACAACATATCGGATGTGCCAATAAATCTGATTCAAATTTCCCCCCGTTAGTGCGAGAAGAGATCGCAAACCTCAAGAAACGGGCAATGGAAGGGTATGGAATCAGAGAACTCCCGTTTTTTACTCCCGGGTATTACTAGTGCCGGCTTTTACTAGTACAAAATGGAGAAGGAAAGTTATGTTCAGTAATAGATATTTCCTACTAATTTGTTATAAACAAAGCATTTTAAGATGGAAACAGTCAAATCAGTAAGTCAATAGATTATGGCCAAGATAGAGCTGTTTCTAGAGATCTGACTGATGAATATGCATGTTCTGATACGTCTGAAATTCAGAAATTCCTTCAGTTCATCTATGAACATCAGGCTTTTCTGTTCACGGTCTTAGTGTTCGAAATGTCCCTAAACCCATGAAAATTTCACAATTAATGAGTATAATAACAGCAAAGTTACGACAATGCTCCACACCTAGAAAATTGGCTAACAAGAGATCTGCGTTGGGTCGGCCTCGGTGGCTCAGTTGGATGCGCTGTCCGACTGGAGACTAGGAGGTCGTGGGTTCGACCCCCGCCGAGGTCGGCAACATTCTTTCGTGGAGATTAATCATGAAATATTTTCTACGGTCATTCTCTCCCTTCCGCTGATTCAAGAAGGGCAGTTGTCAGTTTCTGGCGAAAGAATGTGCACAATACTGGTTAACCGCTAAGAGGACTAAGCCTGCCCAGTAAACGTGTGGTTAGGTAAACTGACCGCGCTCGACATGACCCCATTGGGTTGACTGGGCCGTAAAACCTCAACACAAACAAACAAGATCTGCGTTGCAATCGACTTATTAGCACATCAAATTCAGTACACCAGCAGACTTAAATTATAGGCAGACTGCTTTTACGACATCTGCAAGTCTGCCTATTTTCGGTCTGTAAACCTTAAATTCTTCCTTAGATCATCAGGTTACGATTAACAGTATGATCAAATTCCACTTGAAATGGTGGATGAACACCAATCAATTCGTTCAAGGGATGTTCATTCACCCTCCAAACCCCAGAATATTTCCCTTTTCGGATGCTAGTCAATAGGGAACTCATCTGGAATGAGTTTTCCTTTCACGGTCGGAAGACCAATTCCAATTCCATATCAAAATGTTGGAAATAAGGGCCATCCATTTCGCACTGATAAATTCTTATAAGTGTATTCACCATTCTTGTGTCATGTTTTCTACCGACAACACAACAGTGGTATCATATATCAATAAGCAAGGAGGAACATATTATCCTAACCTATGCGTAGAGGTACGGAATATCCTCCAATGCTGACTAAACATCATATTGTCGTCAAGATTCGTCATATACCAAACAAATTCAATGTTTTGGCAGATATGTATCAACTATCGACAAACAGTCAAACAGGGTGGGAATTGGATAAATTGATATCGAATTCAATTTCCAAATATTCAAACATTCCAATCTGGTTCTGTTTGCGATATGTTTCAGTCAGATTTCCACTTTAGGTATTCCCAGTTCTGGTCAATCAAGCCTTTCTGATAGATGCTTTTTCCATGAACTGGAACAATATTCATGCTTATGCATTTCCAACAACATACTAACTCCTTCTGTCCTGAACAAGATACGCTAATCTCAGTGCAGAATGGTTCTTGTAGCACCTCTTTGGCCGCATCAAACATGGTTCTCAGAGGTTCTACAACTACTTGTCTCAGCTCCAGTTCGTCTTCCACTCTTTCCAAACTATTAACACAATCAAGGAAAGTTTCAACATCGAAATCTCCCAGTACTCAACTGTCACGTCTGCGAGTTATCAAGCAATCAGTTAGAGATAAAAAATTTAGCAAACATTGCAGTTTTTGTCTCTAAATCAAGACGAATATCAACTCAGAAACCCTATGACGCCATGGATCGTATATACCAGTCGGTGTCATAGAAGGAAGGTTAATTAGGTCTCGGCCCCTATTACTTTTACAGCCGATTTCCTCTTTTACCTTTTATCTGAGTAAAAATTTCAGAGGAGTACTAGTAAGAGCTATAGCAGGGCTCTGGAAATTTTGAAATCTGAATCGGTCCAGCCGATGACGATGACGTCATCAATGAACCCATTTCCAAAAAAAAAAAAAAAAAAAAAAAAAATATGTATATATCACCTGTCACGAAAACTAATGACAATTGGCAGTCCTATAACTCCTTTTAAATAATACACCTCAACTCCGTTATATGACGGAAGTCCTGGTATAATGAGCATGATCAAAGCTGGCGTCATCAATAAATACAGTCAGGTTTGTAAAAAAAACAAAAAAAAACGGTTTTGTTGTTATTTCCACCTCCGCAGGGTTTTCCTAAACTATTTATAAAGAACTGATTCCCGTCTTGTATAAGCGGGAAGACGGCGGGAAACAGGAGAGACGGAACGAAACGACTTTCTGGACCTAATTAGGTCTAATAAAAAAGGCCTGCGCCACGGGCGGTTTTGCAGTTTTTAGTGTTTCAAGATTTGATCAGACTGCTTAAATTTTAAGCACTGACCAATCTGTCTAGCGCAAGTGGTGCATTACTTATTTTTACCATGCAATCTACCTTGAATTATACTCGCGTGTTAGGGCAATCAACAACAACAAAAAAAAAAAAAAAAAAAGCAATCAATAATACCCAGATCAGACGCCGTTGTATGTGACATCTGATCAGGACGTACACGGTTTGGCAATTCATTTATCGAATCTGGGACCGACAAACCGTGTTGATCAAAACAAAAAAGAAGAGGAATAAAATGGGTGCGTTCAAGCGGTGCATTCTTTTATCACTCTCAGTAAAGCGATCTTTGATCTTTTGGACACGCCGACTGCACCTGGATGTTTTGCAGTCTCAGTGTATTCACACGTGTCACACAAACGGATTAATTATCAGATGATTCGTGTTAATCGCTTGTTTACCCAGTGAAGTGTTGATTTTTTGACAATGTTTGGATAATGACGTAATTAATTTGTGCTGCGGTAGGTTGCCGTTATTCAGCTGTCTCTCCAATATACATGTCAAATGACCGTTTAGAGCCTTTTAACTACCATAATATCGCATTTAAAAGGTGCGCGGACGTTGTCAGTTTGGGAAGACTTGACCGTTTGTGATTTTTTAGACTTCATTGATTCGTGAAAATTGATTGGTTGGGGAAAAATGGGGTTCAAGGCACAAACCTGTTGGACCGATTTATTAGCGTTTTGGGGTGTTTGAAATCGGTCCAGAATTCTTAATTTCGGTCCAGACCGACTATTTTTCCGGTTTTCCTGAGCCCTGAGCTATAGATATATGATATCTAGTACTTTCTAAATTTAGGTTGGCTGTAGAATCGGATTCTAATCCGTCTTGTCAGAACTAATAAGATCTTTGAATTACAACGCGCTGTACAAAGATCTATTAATCCTTAATGGGATATATTGTGGGTCTTAGTCTGACTACAGAAAGCCCCATATGAACCTTGACATAAGGATTCTATCTCCACATAATGCTAAGAAAACAGCCTTTTTTTAACTCTGGCCACGGCCTAAAGATGTAGCGACATTCAGGTCATAGCAATGTATTCAAATTATTTAAGATTCAATCGATCTGATGGATCAGTATCTGATAGTTCAAACTGGGTTTATGGCTAAGAATCAGATTCTGTCCATTTGCCCAGCTCATATTTTTATCCTTAATTTACCCCATATATACAAAGGGAATATTTGGATAGACTTTTATGATCGTTAGGAGCCTTAAATTCTATCTTAAAATCACTAGACCTTATCGTCAAATAGAACTAGGCTATTTCTACCAATTAGAGGCAAACAAGATATTTCTGAATCCTCTGTTTCGAGATGGATTCTGATAATATTAAACTTGCCTACAGGAAACTCACCCATAAGACTTTCCCGTCTTTAAGATTAAGCCCATGAAGTTAGGGCTCTATCTGCCTCTTGGGCCCTTTTCGATAAGTTTTGCTCAAGGAGATTCTAACAGTAATATTGAATCAATCTTCTGTATTTGCTAAGCTCTGTCTAAGGGATATGTCTCAGCAACTTCAAACCTGCTTAATTTTGGACCCAATTGTTGTGGCCCAAAAAGTGGGGGGACAAGTGAACAGTGCCTTGGATGCCTAATTAAGATTAATAGCCTCAAACCCTATATACATATATTAAGGTTATTTATACCTTATATGTATGTTGGAATGAGCTTACTCTTAGTATTTATATCAAGATTGAGCTTATTCTAAGAGTTTCCTGAGCCTTAATCCAGAAGTGGAGGGATCTACTCATTTTTGTATTAGAATTGGGAGCTCCTCCCCACCTAATGTGCAAATTCTATCACATTATCTATAGGTATTGTGCATTAAAAATGAAGTTTTTAAAAGTAAAACATGTTTTAACAAGCAATACTTAACCTATAGATAAGATAATCCCACCTCTCTATCCCAGCTTAGCTCTACCCTTTAGGGCTTTACATCAAAGAAACTGACACGTGATCAAAAGACCGGAGGAATACCTCACACAGCTGACTGCCTAAGGGACTTTTGGATTAAGATTGTATGGGACGACTGTACGGTCATTTTTTCTGTGGAAGGTATGAACAGAATAGAATATAGCACATTATCTATAGGTTAAGTATTGCTTGTTTAAATATGTTTTACTTTTAAAAACTTCATTTTGTAGTCTGCAAATTACAGCTCTTGTACTTTTATCTGCTTCTTTATAAAAGCATATGTTGTTGATCTCATTTGAATTGCCTCAACAAGTCAATACAATTCAAATGAGTACCAACAACAACAATGCTTTGATAAAGAAAATCAGAAAAAAATCACATAAGTATCATTTAATAATCATCTCATAAAGTCACCTTCTTATCTTTCTTTATAGTCTTTATCAGGTGGATTTTTTACTGGAAGTTTTTTCCAGTAATTTTGAAAATCCTAAGCACACAGTGCGGTAATTGGGTTGAATACGGTATACAGGTCCAGATAAGGTACTTTTTTCATCCAAAAAATGTTATAAATATTTTTCTATTCTCCAGGAGAACATATACTGTGGGTACTCACCTATGTTTTCATAAAAAGTAATAAACATAACACATTTTAGTTGAAAAATAAAAGCATCTTATAATAAAGTCTGGTTATTGTATACTTTTAGCGAACAGCAAAGACTCTGAGCAGAATATATAGCCTGGCATTGAGAAGAATTCTTGTTTTCTCACAGTTAGCTTCATATATTGAATGCTGCTGCTTTTGAATCGTGATATAAATGAACAGTGACTTGTAGAGTTTATTTTCATTTCACCTTTCTTTTGTAGCTACACAGCAGTTCACAAGACTGAATATATTAAGAATACTCTTAACCCAACTTGGAAACCTTTTAGAATACCTCTAACAACATTCTGTAATGGAGATTATGATAGGTAAGTTGTATTTCTTTTGTATACATGTATGGGTAATTTGATAAATAATATCATACATGTGTAGACAATTTCATACACACTGTCTTACATACATAGGTAATTTCATTCATGATGTAATATATGTATAGATAGTTCCATTGAAATTGTTGTACATATAAAGGTAATTTCTTGAAAGGGCTGTAAAACCCAAATCAAAAAAAAAAAAAAAAAAAAAAAAAAGGTAATTTCATTTATACTGTCATACATGTATAGGTAATTTCATACATAATGTCATGCATGTATAGGTAATGTTTCATTGGCATACTTATGCATGTATGAGTAATTTCATACACAATGTCGTACATTAATAGATAGTTGTGTTTCTTTGGCATACATGTACATTATGTGGGCATAATATTGTACATTGATAGATGATTTCATACATGTTGCCAGTGGATGTGTACTTTAAGCCACAACAGGTGTGAAAACTGCCTGGAAGAAGTTCAAGGAGCTGCTACCAGTTCTCTCTACCCGACACCTCTCTTTCAAGACACATGTCCACATGTACAGCTCTTGTAAGCAGAGCACAATGCTCCATGCCAGTGAGACTTGGGCATTGACAAAGCCAAACCTCCAACGTCTGCAGTGGTATGACAGGGCAGTGATCAGACAGATCTCCAATGTCAAGCTGCAAGACATTGTCACCATCAGGTCCAGTGAGTTACTTGCGCAGCTTGGCACTGAGAATCTGGACCTCATTCTGAAGGAGAGAAGGCTCCCCTGGTATGGAGATGTGGAATGCTCCAATAGTGCAATCAAGATAGCCTTTGACATTCAGATTGATGGAAAGCTTGGGCCTGGGAGGCCCAAGATGACATAGAAGCAGCTGACGGAGAGGGATTGCAGAGAGTGGAAGGTCTCGGCTATCGACCCTCATCATAGACACACCTGGAGATCTGGTGTGAGATCTGCCATGCGTGCAGCAAGCCAGCTACCTGGAAGGGGGCCCACTGATGTGGATATTGCCCCTGTACCTGCACTTTAATAAAAAAATCTGATGGTGATGATGATGATTGTCATACATGTGTAGATAAATTCATACACATTGTCTAGGTAATTTCATTCATAAGTGCGTCCAACGGGAACTGCGAAGCAGTTCGCCCAGCGGTTTGTCATGCAGATGCACTACTATAGACTAACTATGTGACCAGTGATGTGTGTGACCAAAAATGCGATGGTCCAACAAACGCTTGGGTGGTTCAGTGCCTATCCTGAAAAGCAATAAGCGTTCATTGATTTGGCAGAGGCTATTGTCACAATGGCCGTACTGATAATAACAACAAACCAGCCAATAACGCCAAGTATTCCAATTGCAAGGTGGTGAATCACAAGACTTTTGATGTCAGCCAACAAAATTTTCAGTCGTGGCCATTTTGAATTTTGTCTCCACTTCGAATTTTATTTCTATCCATTCTCCATCTATTTACAAGCTAGGTATGGTTCGTTTTGCGCATAAGACACTTTAATGTAGATTTTCAGATAACACATAGTCTTTACGCTCTTTTCACATGATAATGTGTTGGACCAGTTTGTAAATTGTTTTATTTTTTATGTTTTTTTTAGCTCACCTGGAGCTTTGCTTCAGGTCAGCTTATGCCATGGCCTGTTGTCCGTCGTCCGTCCATGCGTCCGTCGTTAGCTTTTTACATTTTCGACATCTCCTCCAGAACCATAAGTTGGATTGAGCTGAAACTTAATGGGAGGCATTGTGGCAACATGGAGATGCAGAATTGCTAAAATCGTTCCTTTCTGATATCCAACATGGCCACCATGGCAACCATTGTGAAAGTCTTCAGACGACATCTCCTCCAAAACGGCAAGTCCGATTGAGCTGAAATTTGATGGGAGGCATCACAGTGACACAGAGATTCAGAATTGCTAAAATTGTTCTGTTCCGATTTCCAGGATGGCTGGCAGCCATCTTGAAATTATTTAAAAGACATCTCCCAAACCATAAGTCGGATTGAGCCGAAACTTGATGGGAGGCATCACAGTAACACAGAGATTCAGCATTGCTAAAATCGTTCCTTTCAGATGTCCAAGATGGCCGCCATGATGGCCATCTTGAAATCCTTCAAACGACATCTCCCAAACCGTAAATAAGATTGAGCCAAAACTTGATGGGAGGCATCTGAGCAACATAGAGATTCAGAATTGCTAAAATCGTTCCGTTTCGCTATCCAAGATGGCCGCCATGGTGGCCATCTTGACATTCTTAAAATGATATCTCCTCCCAAATTGTAAGTTGGATTGAGCCAAAACTTGATAGGCAGCATCACAGTGACACAGATTCAGAATTGCTAAAATTGTTCTGTTCTGATATCCAAGAGGGCTGTTACGAGGGCCATCTTGAAATTCTTCAAACGACATCTACAACCAAACCATAAGTAAAATAGACGTCTTTCACATTGTTATCTCCCTTACCGTGTGCTCTTCAATTGAACAATCGATAAAGTATATATAATCAAACGATGGGGCAAGTAGCCAATCTGATACACTGATAAAATAGGTTACAATGAAATAAAGTGTTTAAATTGGCCTTTTGACGTTTTGAAGTATTTTCTTATTTACTGAATACAGTTATAAAAAAGTGGATGATTCCGGTGAATAAGTTTTGCACCTTGAAACTGATTTCCATAAGTTTCTCAGGGCAGTAAGAGTATTGATCAGTAATAAAACACTATAGGCCTACCCGGCCACACTTTTGTCTTAGATATTCTGCAAATCGTCCCATTATTCTTAAAGAAGTGCAGACTACACTTAAATAAATAAATAGATAAATTTGCCATAAACAAAATAATATTTCAAGGATTAATAATAATTCCATGTGTCATCTTTCTCATATGTTTTGATAATAAACAAAACATTACTTAACCTCTATAATCAAGAGTACGTGCCAAAAGTGGGAAAATCCATTTTCGGTAAATTATGACACTAACCTTTGATTAAATGTATGATTTAGCACCTAAATAAACTAATCAAATGCCTGCCGATTGAGAGGTATGCGCCCTAATAGACGGGGGCCCTTTTCTGCTTAGGCGGCATTTTATTGCTTTTCAAAGTAAACCTGGCGGCTTTATAGAAGCTCAACACTAGGCAGGACATGTTTGAGGTGCCGCATGATAATACCAGCAAACTGATATGTGTGACTAGCGATTACACGGATCATCTTGGGCATCCAACCAGCCTGATCAGAGTTTTGGATGACTATTACCCAAAACGTTTTTTCTGTTTTCTTGCGAACAGCGATTATTGACCATACAGAACGGATGATTAGGCTGATCTGAGTTTTCGCTGGGTGGGCATGACTGAAATGATTGTATGACAATAATTTAGGACAATGTCTGAAATAAGGTAGAAGCCATGTAAAAGACCAAATTAAACAAAACATTAAATTCTGATACAGATATATGTTATTTCACAATGATTATAATATGATAGCGAAAAACTGGTTGTAAGACGATCGTATCTGTCTATAGTCGGGTATAAAATATGAATCACATTTCAGTTGATGGTCGTTGTTAGTATTTTAGTGAAAAAAAATATAATAAAAAAATCTGATGTCTTGAATTTATTTATTTATTTCAAAAGAACTTTGTTTTTTACGGGGAAATAAATGAAAGTGACATTCATGAACACAGATTACTGCTTGCGGTATACGAAATCTTTGTGTTATTTTAAGTCTCTAGCTCTACACAAATACTATTTTACTGAAGCAATAAAATAAATTTTTACACCTATGAGGAGGGGGTGGTCGGGTGGTGCGAAGGTGTCGTGTATCATGCGTCACTGGGGCGTCCAACTGATATTGGCTTACAGTTGGACAAGGCCTGCTATCCTTGTAGCAGGTAAGGGTAGAGGGGGAATGTTTTTATTTCTTCTGTTTCTTCACTTTCATTCCTGTACCTCTTTCTTCCCTGTCCCTCTCTTTCATCTCTTCTACTATCTCCTCTATCTCTTTTCTCCCTTTCTCTGGGAGATGACACAAAATGACCCACAAGGGTTGAGGTGTCGTTAAGCCCCAACACAATCAATACACCTATGAGGAAGACGATTTCATTTTTTCATTTAGTTGTTTTTAATTGATACGTTTTCATCTATATAATGAAGTATTTTTTTTTTTTTTTTTTTTTCAATACATATCAATACAATCAAATACATACAGTTGAATAACAAATATCAACATCTCTCATACTGTCTTCCATCCTTCTTAATATATATGTTTATAATGAGATATAAGATATGCACTGGCTTTTTTGTTAAGCCTGGCAACAAAAGGGAAGGGGTGGGGAGTGTGTGAGAGGGGGTGGGGGGTGGGGGTCCTGCCCAGCACAGAAAAAAAATCATTGAAATATCAATTTATTCAAGTGGCATGGATTGGCTCTAACATATTATCATACATTTATTTTCAGTTTACTAAACTACTATTAATGTGGTTCAATAGTGGTTGGTATGGATTCCATTCCTCTAGGAAAGTTTCCAAGTTATTATTTTCACGCGCTATTTACAAATGAATTTTGTACATAAAATGTAATCTTTTTTATATACGGTAACAATTGGTGGCTGTTTATTACATCTACAGCAATAAATGTAGTATTTGGTATATAGTAACAAAAACTTCATGATACTTGTTAATCTTTGTTCTTTTTCTAAGCCAAATAAAAACAATTCATCAGACAATTCAATATAAATGTTGAAACTCTGCAACCAAGTTGTGACAAAATTCAAAACTCTGCATTGCCATAATAGGTGAGTAATTGTTTCTTCTTCTTGTGTACAAAAAGTACAAATAGAGTCTTCTTTAATTTTCATATGGTGTAACAATTTATTCGTAACTAATATGTTATGATTTAGACTTACCTGGAACCAATGCAAAAGAGAGTATGTTGTTGTTTTGAAGGGAAACATATATATGGTTTTCCAGTCTTTCTCTTCAAAGTTATATTTTTTATTCCATGACTGTTTTCAAGTTGGTATTTCATCATTTGTATTTGAAATGTCATACATTTTCCTAGCTCCCTGCTTGTTTTGTTTTATAGGCAATATATGGCTAGGTATAAATGGATTCTGAGTTTTTTTAGTTAATGCTAGCTTCTCTTTTCTTAGGTATGTTTTAATTGGATTCAGTGTTCCCCAGTATTGGAGATAGTTCATTTTGATCCCATATATTTTTGAAAATTCTTGAATATTGTAAAATTCGCCATTCTCCTTTAATAAGTCATTTACAAATCTCACTCCATTTCTGTACCAACTATCATAAAATATTGTGTTGCCATCAATCTGGATATGTTTGTTATGAAATTTTGGGCTTTTTATGACAGATTCTACATCTGTTATTTTCAACTTATCATTGAATTTCAAGAAGCTGTTTAAAACATCAACCCAGAATGTATTTTTGATATTGTCTATCCTTTCCTTAATGTACTGTGCACTACAACCTATTAATTTTTGACATTCGATGTGTAATTTAATAAAGTCCTGCCATTTGCTGTCTGTATTAAAAATTCTTCTTATCCATGTTAATTTCAAAGCATCAATGAATGCATTTAGATTAACCATTTTTAGCCCTCCTTCCAAATACTGCTTAATAACTATATTTCTCTTTATTTTCACTTTATTATTCCACAAAAATCGAAAAAGTTTCTCATTAATGTTGTCTACTATACCTTGTTCTGAATTTGGTAGAGTAATAAATAAATGATTGAAAGCAGGTATCATTAAAACTTTTATGGCTGTTATTTTTCCTAAGAGAGTTAATCTTCATTTTTCCCATTGCTTTATTTGCTTTTCTAAGGTTTGAATTTTTGGCATATAGTTTTCTTTAATCATTTTTGTAAGGTCTGTATTGAAATTAATGCCCAAAATTTTAAAAGTTTGTTTACCCCATAATAGTTTCCATTTTGTTTTGATAGAGCTAGTGTCAAATTTTTTAGTGCCAATCCATACTAGTTGTGTCTTGTCAAAATTAACCTTAAGGCCTGATATAGCTGCAAAGAAGTCTAATTCTTTCAAAAGTTCATTCAATGAATTATCTGAGCCATCAAGAAATATGGATGTGTCATCGGCATATTGTGAAATCTTATGTTCTGAATTTCCAATCTTGATTCCTTTAATAGCTTTATTAAGTCTTATTTTATTAGCTAAAAATTCAGCACATATTATGAAAATGTATGGAGAAAGAGGATCACCCTGGCGACAGCCTCGACCTATTTGGAAAAAAAGATGACAAATGACCATTTTGTATGACTGATGATGTTATGTCAGAGTAGAATACTTTGACCCACCTTCTTATTGATTCTCCAAAATTGAGAAATTTCAGAGCTTTATGAATAAAGGACCAGGACAAGGAGTCAAAAGCTTTTTCAAAATCTATAAGCATTAACAATCCTGTTATGTTGTTTTGTTCTGTATACTGTAACATATCATACAATAAGCGAGTATTCTACCCAATAAATCTGCCTTTTAAAAACCCTGTTTGATCGCATGAAATAATGTTATCAAGTACCTGTTTTAGCCTGTTTGCTATTGTTCCTGATGCTATTTTGTAGACAGTGTCAAGAAGTGTCAGGGGTCGCCAATTTTTCAAAAATTGTTTTGATTTATTTTCTTTTGGTATGCATGTTATTATACCCTGTCTTTGGGATTCTGAAAGTTTTCCTGTCGCATAACCATAGTTTATTGATCTCAAAACAAACTGACCTAAACGCTTCCAAAAAACTTTAAAAAAATCTGCAGAAAAACCACTTAGACCTGGGCTTTTGTCATTTTTCATTTTTTTTAAGTATCTATTCTGACCTCTATTCTGATATGCAGCGTATTGAAGATTGCCCCCTCGATTCTGATCTCGCTGAGATAACGCCAATTCGAGACTTACCTGGACAGTTTGGCACATGCGCACAACAATGTGAAAGTGGTCTATGGAGCCAAAACTTGATGGGAGGCATAGGAATGTTATAGAGATTCAGAATTGCTAAAATCGTTCTGTTCCGATATCAAAGATGGCCATTTCTCAAACGACTTCTCCTCCCAAACTGTAGGAAGGATTGAGCCAAAACTTGATGGGAGGCATCGGAGCAACATTGAGATCCAGAATTGCTAAAATTGTTCTGTTTGGATATCCAAGATGGCCCCCATGGCAGCCATCTTGAAATTCTTCAAACGACATCTCCCCACAAACCGTAAGTTTGATTAGGCCGAAACTCGATGGGAAGCATCAGAGTGACATATAAATTGAGAATTGCTTAAATCATTCCATTTGGCTATCAAAGATGGCTGCCTGGGTGGCCATCTTGAAAATGTTTAAACCACATCTGCTCCCGAACCTAAGTCAGATTGAGCCCAAACTTGGTGGGAGGCATTGGGGCCACTTGGAGATTTAGAATTGCTAAAATCATTCCGTTCTGATATCCAAGATGGCAGCCACGTCAGCCAACGAAAATCTTCAAACAACATCACCTCCAGCCATCTTGAAAGTCTTCAATTGTTATCTGCTCCTGAACAGTAAATTGGATGGAGCAGAAACTTGGTGGAAGGCATTGGGGCAGCATGGAGATTTAGAATTGCTGAAATGGTGCTGTTCTGATATCCAAGATGGCCACCATGGCAGCCATCTTGAAAATCTTCGAATCACATTTGCTGCCGAACCATAAGTCTGATTGAGCTTAAACATGATGGGAGGCATTGGGGTGTTATGGAAATTCAGAATTGCATAATCCTTCTGTTCCAATGTCCAAGATGGCCGCCATCTTGAAATTCTTCAAACCACATCTCCTCAGAAACAGTAAGTCAGGCTGAGCCGAAACTTGATGGGAGGCATTTGGGTGACATGGAGATTCAGAATTGCTGAATTGTTCAGTTCGAATATCCAAGATGGCGGCCATGGTGGCTGTCTTGAAACTCTTCAAACAACATTAGATTCTGAATTGCTAAAGGCAATCTGATCTGATAACCAAGATGGCCGCCATGGCACAATGTAACATATCATGATCAGCCTTATCCAGGTGAGCAATTTCTGGCCCACTTGGGCCCCTAGTTTTGCTTTTCATGTGTAGACTCGCACAAAAAACAACAACAACAACAACAACAACAAAAAAAAAAAAACAAGACCAAAATGAAACAAAGACAAAAACACACAAACAGTCAAAAATCTTAAGGAAAAATCCTGAAGCAGTAAAACGGATTTCATGTAAGCGAACGTGTCACCGGCACACACTAGTTTTCGGTATTCGGAAAGCATGGCCCCCGCTCATCTGGGCCCGCAAAATAGATGGACTGCCTAAAGCCTCCATGTCAGAGCTGCTAGTATCTAAGCAGGACCAGATCGGGTGATGTGATCAGGTTGGGTAAAAGTCCCACAAATTTGGAGGCAATGTCTCTAAGTGACTGAAATATTGTTGACAGGATGTTATATCGCAATTCATGCAAAGGATTCAGAAGTCAAGCGTGGTCTGAAATCAAATTCAGTTATATCTGTGCATTATTGTGAATCTGTACTGAATCTGAACTGACAACACTGAATTGGTGGGTGATAAAGCCAAATAGAGAATATAGTGTATATGCGTTAAACATGTTAGAGAAATATAGGTAGGATAGGTATGGATTCTTTTTTTTACATTTTATTTTATTTATAATTATACCATAATTACCAAATATGTTTGGACTTTGCATAGGCCCTAATTTTCTCTATTTTTTTGTGCTCCCAACTTTTCCCTATTTTTTTTTTCTGAAACTGCCCTATCAATACTCTACTTTTTAGCCAAAAAATGTTTGAAGTGACCAAAAATTGTATTTCTTTCCTCGCTTGCTTGGAGTTTGTAAAAATCTGATCAACTTAATCTGAGCAGCCGTGATGCAAAAGTTTATGAAATATTTTTACTTCAGTTGTAACTCCTTTTTTGGGTAATTTAATTTGGCGTTTCCTTTCCATGGTAATGCAGTGTTTGTTCAGAGAAGACACTGATGCTTATATCTTTTTCTACATCTGAAAACACTCAGAACATCCGTACTATCCCTAATTTGAATGATTGAAATGCCTACTTTTGCCCGACTTTTTCAGAATTTTGAGCCCTACTTTATTTCTACTTTTCACTGGAGGGCACTTGAAAGCCTGTTTGCACATAAAATTTTACCAAATTGGTTTTCCTATCCTTAGATGTGTCTAAAATACTGACAGAATGGCAAACATTTTACCTATAGGAGCAGTTTGATCTGGGTCTACATTGTTTTCTCAGACCTTCTTGTCAGAATATTAGTATAAATATTTTATCCAAGTACCATCTACTTTTTAGCTCACCTGAGCAGGAAGTGCTCAAGGTGAGCTATTGTGGTCAGTCAATGTCCGTCCTCCGTCGTGCGTCGTCCGTCGTGCGGCGTCAACAATTGCTTTAAAAGCCTACTCCTCCTACACCCCTGGGCCAATTGACTTGATACTTGGTAGGAAGCATCAGGGTGACTTGTAGATCAAAAATAGCTAAAATCGTTCTGATTGGAAATCCAAGATGGCCGCCATCTTGAAAATCTAGTTTTTGCTTCTTCTCCTGAACCGAAAGGCCAATTGACTCCAAACTTGCTAGGAAGCATCAGGGTGACTTGTAGATCAAAAAATAGCTAAAATCGAGGCGATCGGAAATCCAAGATGGTCGCCATGGCCGCCATCTTGAAAATCTATTTTTCGCATCTTCTCCTGAACCGAAAGGCCAATTGACTCCAAACTTGCTAGGAAGCATCAGGGTGACTTGTAGATCAAAAGTAGCTAAAATCATGCCGATCGGATATCCCAGATGGCCGCCGTCTTGAAAATCTATTTTTTGCTTCTTCTCCTGAACCGAAAGGCCAATTGACTCCAAGCTTGCTAGGAAGCATCAGGGTGACTTGTAGATCAAAAGTAGCTAAAATCGTGCCGATAGGAAATCCAAGATGGCCACCATGGCCGCCATCATGAAAATCAATTGACTCCAAACTTGCTAGGAAGCATCAGGGTGACTTGTAGATCAAAAGTAGCTAAAATCGTGCTGATCGGAAATCCAAGATGGCCGCCATGGCTGCCATCTTGAAAATCTATAAATCGCTTCTGAACCGGAAGGCCAATTGACTCCAAACATGCTAGGAAGCATCAGGGTGACTTGTAGATCCAAAATAGCTGAAATCGTGCCGATCAGAAATCCAAGATGGCCGCCATGGCAGCCATCTTGAAAATCTATTTTTCACTTCTACTCCTAAACCAAGGAGCCAATTGACTCCAAACTTGGTAGGAAGCATCAGGGTGACTTGTAGATCAAAAATAGCTAAAATTGTGCCGATCGGAAATCCAGGATGGGCGCCATGGCAGTCATCTTGAAAATCTATTTTTTGCTTCTTCTCCTGAACCGAAAGGCCAGTTGACTTGAAACTTGGTAGGAAGCATCAGGGTGACTTGTAGATCAAAAATAGCTAAAATTATGCCGATCGGAAATCCAGGATGGGCGCCATTGCAGCCATCTTGAAAATCTATTTTTCGCTTCTTCTCCTGAACCTAAAGGCCAGTTGACTCGAAATTTGGTAGGAAGCATTTGGGTGACGTAGATCAAAAATAGCTAAAATCATGCCGATCGTAAATCCAAGATGGCCACCATCGCAGCTATCTTGAAAATCTATTTTTCGCTTCTTCTCCTAAACCCAAAAGTAAATCGACTCAAAACTTAGTAGGAAGCATTTGGGTGACTTGTAGATCAAAAATAGCTAAAATCGTTCTGATCCGAAATCCCAGATGGCCACCATGGCCGCGATCTTGAAAATCTATATTTAGCTTCTTCTCCTGCACCGAAAGGCCAGTTGACTCCAAACTTGTTAGGAGACATTGGGTTGATTTGTAGATGAAAAATAGCTTAAATCGTGCCAATCGGATATCCAAGATGGCATCCATGGCAGCCATCTTGAAAATCTATTTTTGGGTTCTTCTTCTGAACCGAAAGGCCAGTTGACTCGAAACTTGGTAGGAAGCATTGGGGTGACTCGTAGATCAAAAATAGCTAAAATCGTGCCGATCGTAAATCCAAGCTGGCCGCCATTTAGAGTTTGTTCAAATGATCACGCTCCATTGACTGGCATGCCATATATATTCTTCTTCAAAATTAAGAACTGCTTAAATGATGATCTTTTCATTAGTTGGGATGACAGGATTGGAAAAATGTTGCATAACATCTGCATATCTGCAGTAGCTATGTCACTCAGGTGAGCGACCCGTGGCCCGTGGGCCTCTTGTTTTATACCCCCGACATATGAAGTATGTGGGGGTATATAGTTTTTGCTTTTCCGTTCGTCCATTCGTTAGTTAGTATGTACGTTGAAAGGTTGAGTGGATATAGCTATCAGCAAGGAATCTGTTCCTCTGTCCATCCGTCCGTTGAAGCATTATTCGTTCATGCTTTATTTTTGTCTTAGGATCAAAGTTTTTACGTTAAAGTTTATAAGACCTTATATTATGAAGACTCTTTGATAGATTTTATTCATATTTGGCCTGATGGTAGATATAGGGCTTAAGGTTTTATCAGCACGAATCCTACCCTGGGGGATAACCTTGGGGTCAAGGTCACGGACTTAGAATTTTCATAAAAAAGTCAAAATTTTTGTGTCTATATAGCTATACCATCAAGACCCTTTGAGGAATTTCATTTATATTTTACATGTTGGTAGATATAGGTCTAGAGTTTTACTCAGCATGATCCCCATCCTGGGGTGTGACCTTGAGGTCAAGGTCACAGACTTAGAAATTTCATATAAAAGTAAAAAAAATTGCATCTAAGTTTATATAGCTATACCATCAAAACCTTTTGTTGAATTTCGTTATCCTCCTACTGATAGGTTATGGGGATATGGCTATCAGCATGGAATCCATCCGTCCATCCATCCATCTGTCTGTCCATAAACACATTATTGTGCACCCCATAACTCCTAAGTACCCTTTGAGCTATTTTCATGAAACTCTGTCAGGTTGTAGAGGGAATTTGGTAGGGGTGTCAGGTACAAGAAAGACAACTCTAACTGACTTGGTCCATGAGTTATATCCCCTTGTCTCCGAAATTGTAAAACTTTTGTGTGAACCATAACTTTAAAACACATTAAGATATTTTCATGATACTTCACCAGTATGTAGAGGACATTGAGTAGGCATATCACATTCAAGAATGACACTCTAACCAACTCCATTCTTCAGTTTTTGCCCTTGGTTATTTAAATCTTGTGTGGGCAATAACTCTAAAAATTCTTCAAGATATTTTTGTGATACTTTACCGATATGTAGAGGACATTGAGTAAGCAGGTCACGTTAAAATTTTCATTAAAATTTATATAGCTATATTATGAAGACCCTTTCGTTGGTTTCATTAATATTAAGCATGATGGTATATATAGGTCTAAAGTTTTTCTCGGCACCATCCCCAAGCTGGGGTATGGCTTTTAAGTCAAGGTAACAGACTTTTCATACAAATGTCATTTTTGCTTATATTATAAAGACTGGTTGATTTCACTGGTCTGTGGTGATAGTTATAGGGCCAAAGTTTTAATTAGCTCAATCCCTGCACCTGTTCCTGACCTTTGAGGTCAAGGGCTTCACATTATGTGTGATTGAATTATTTCAATGTTATAACATATAGCATACAACTGCCATCTCCAGAGTCAAAGCTACATACTTTGTGCTCTTTAAAAAGTGGCGGTAGCTCTGGTCGTGGGTATACGTGCCCCACTGAGCACTTTGTCTAGTTTTCTGAGAAAATATGATTTCACCTAGAAAATTAGTTAGGGTAGGGTTACCCAAAATACACATATTTTTTTTTATTATTTGGCTTATTGCAGTAGTGAAATGTCCGTGTATATGACACAGTTGTACTGCCTTGCAATACAAGCCAGCTCTTTTAGAGGTTGGATGGCTGGATAGCTGAGTGGTTAGCTCACCGATCACAATGTTCCAGTTTTAAAACCCGGAATTCAGCTCTTGACTGCATTCATGTCATAAGCTGTGGACTAAAATCTGTGACATGAGGCAAAGTTTTAAGGGAGATTTGACAAAATTCTATGAGATTTTCTTAAACATCACTGTGGAGCTCTCCCAGTATAGTCTTAAGTCTTTTTTTTTTTTTTTCATGCAAGAAACTTGTGAAAACACAACAGTGTGTGATTTATGTTTATTTCTTCGTAAAATCTGCTGGAAAATGATCTGAACATTCTGTGGGATTTGAATTTTTTATGGAAATTGCCTTCCAGATGCCAGAGCAAATACTGTGAGATTTTATCTCACAGTGTGAGATATGGCATGTATATCAGACTGTAGGGCGCTTCATTGCATTATCATCTTTTCACTGTCTCAGTATGACTTAAATAATGTTGAAAGGGTTTTAAAACACCAAACCATCAGCATAATAGTGATGTGTTAGAGTGTTGGCCTTTCATGCAAGTTGCCTGCATTTGATCCCTGGCAGCTGCATTGGTGATTAGAGTTGTTTCTCCTGTAATAATAATATAGAATAACATTCATTTTCTGTAAGGGTATTTAACAAGTGGAATAGTTGGTTGTGTCTAAGCCCAAATTAGTATTTTCTCTGTAGTATAACTACAGAACTATACCAGTTAAACTGAAAAAGAAAAAGATATGGTTCCCCTTAATCCTGGAATATTATTTAAAATTTCAAGATCCTATCTGTAACTGTTCTTGACTATATGCTAAGACTGGACAAAGGAATGATCAAACAACAACAAAGTTTTATGCCCCTCCACCTTCTTTGAAGTTTGGAGCATTATAACTTGGCCCACTTTTTTTTGGCTCACCTGAGCCAAAGGCTTAGGACGAGATATTATGATCTGTCAGTCCACACCTTTGAAGGACTTGTCCTCTGAAATCCCTGGGTTACGTTTAGCTCGCCTGTACAAAAGTACAGTAAGAGCTATTGCACTACTCCAAGCATTGGCGTTGGCATCAGCGTTTATTAGCCTTGCGAGGCTTGTCCATCCATAATTATTTTGTTAAAATCTCAATAAATGAAAATGTCAAATGCAACCTGGTGTAATTAATGTGTACACCTCATAAAATAATAGAGGTTTTAGGGCTGCAGATAAAAGAGAAAAAAACGTTATAGGCTCTTAGGTTCTAAACTGCTTGGAATATTTTGATAATGTTTTGTATGCTGATACATATTTACAAGATCTAACCAATGATATTGTCAAAAGAGATTTCTTAATAAATAGTTGACTGCCACGCTGTATCCGTCCCTCCCAATTCAGTTTGTGAAAATTACTATACCTTTAAAATCGCTTAAATTGTATTTATAATTTATGGCATGCAGATAGGTATTGACAAGACCTTACCAATGAAATTGACAAATGCAACCCGGTGTATTACTCGATTAACGTTTACTGTTGTGTCAATATACTTTTAATATTGGAATAATCTAGGGTCAAGGTAAAGCTGCTTGTTATGGGTATAAATAATGCCACTCGGTACTTCCCGGTTCACCGTTTGACTGAGTAAGTTATAGCAGTTTCTTGTACGTGTATTGGATCATAGCTCAAATGGTAAGTTCTTTGTCCATAAAGTAAAAAGCTAAATCCACGGTCAGAGGTTCGATCCCTGTAACAGTCTTGATACTTGGTAGGAAGCCAAAGGCTCAGGATAAGCTATTGTGATCACTGTCTGTCCATTGTTCGTCTGTCCGTCCGTCTGTCTGTCCGTCCATCCGTTCACACCTTTGAACCACTTCTCCTCTGAAATCCCTGGACCAAATTTCTTCAAACTTTATGTGGAGCCTTGTGTTAAAGGGGGATTGAAAATATGTACAAATGGTCGTCGTCCGTAAATCAAAATGGCCGCCATGCCCATATATAGCTCCCATAGACTTATAATGGGAAAAACTTAAAAAATCTTCTTCTCAGAAGCCATGAGGCCCACAGCTTATATATTTTGTATGTAGTAATGTTTAGTGGTCCTCTACATAAATCCTGCCAATCAAGCCCCCTGGGGTCCAAATTGGCCACACACCAGGGGGTCGTGAACTCCCATAGACTTATAATGGGAAAAACTTAAAAAAAATCTTCTTCTCTGAAACCATGAGGCCCACAGCTTACATATTTATTATGTAACAATGTTTAGTGGTCCCCTACATAAATCCTGCCAGTCAAGCCCCTGGGGTCTAAACTGGCAACGCCCCGGGAGTCGTTAGCTCCCATAGACTTATAATGGGAAAAACTTAAAAATCTTCTTCTCTGAAACCATGAGGCCCACAGCTTATATATTTAGTATGTAGCAATGTTTAGTGGTCCCCTACATAAATCCTGTCAATCAAGCCTCTAGGGCCCAAACTGTCCCCACTCTGGGGGTCATTATCTCCCATAGACATATAATGGGAAAAGCTTAGAAAATCTTCTCTGAAACCATGAGGCCCAAAGCTTATATATTTAGTATGAAGCAATGTTTAGTGGTCCCCTACATAAATCCTGCCAATCAAGCCCCTGGGGTCCAAACTGGCCATGCCCCGGGGGTCATTAGCTCCCACAGACTTATAATGGTAAAACTTAAAAAAATCTTCTCTGAAACCATGAGGCCCACAGCTTACATATTTAGTATGAGGCAATGTTTAGTGGTCCCCTACATAAATCCTGTCAATCAAGCCCCTGGGGCCCAAACTGGCCACGCCCAGGGGGTCATTAGCTCCCAAAGACTTATAATGGGAAAAACTTACAAAATCTTCTTCTCCGTAACCATGAAGCCCAGAGCTTATATATTGAGTATGTAGCAATGTGTTATTGTCCCCTACATAAATCCTGCCAATCAAGCCCCTGGGCTCCAAACTGGCCACATCCCAAGGGGTCATATGTATATATGGAGCTATATAACTATAGAACCTTCAAAAATCTCTGAAATCATGAGGCAGAGAGCTAACAGATAATGTATGTAGCAGTGTTTAGTGGTCTCCTACATAAATCCTGCCTATCAAGCCCCTTGGGTCCAAACCGGCCACACCACGGGGGTCATTAGCTCCCATAGGCTTATAATGGGAAAAACTTTAAAAATCTTCTTCCTTGAAACCATGAGGCCCACAATTTATATATTTAGTGTGTAGCAATGTTTAGTGGTCCCCTACATAAATCCTGCCAATCAAGCCCCTGGGGTCTAAACTGGCCATGCCCCGGGGGTCATTAGCTCCTCTGGCCGGCCTCAGTGGCTCAGTTGGATGCGCCGTCCGACTGGAGACCAGGAGGTCGCGGGTTCAACCCCCACCGAGGTCAGCACCGAGATTGATCATGAAATATTTTCTACGGTCATCCTCTCCCTTCCCGTGATTCAAGAAGGGCAGTTGTCAGTTTCTGGTGAAAGAATGTACACAATACTGGTTAACTGCTTATAGGACTAAGCCTGCCCAGTAAACGTGTGGTTAGGTAAAACTGACCGCGCTCTACATGACCAGTTGGGTTGACTGGGCCGTAAATCCTCATCACAAACATTAGCTCCCATAGACTTATAATGGGAAAAACTTAATAAATCTTCTTCTCTGAAACCTTGAGCCCACAGCTTATATATTTATTGTATAGCAATATTAAGTGGTCACCTACACAAATCCTGCTAACAAAGCTCTTGGGTTCCAAATTGGCCACACCCCAGGGGGTCATATGTTTATATAGAGCTATATAGCTAAAGAACATTAAAAAATCATCTTCTCTGAAACCATGAGGCCCAGAGCTAATGATTAAGTATGTAGCAATGTTTGGTGGTCTCCTACATAAATCCTGCCAACCATGCCCCTGGGGTCCAAACTGGCCTTGCCCAGGGGGTCATTAGCTTCCATAGACTTAAAATGGGAAAAACATAAAAAAGTCTTCTTCTCTGAAGCCATGAGGCTCACAGCTTATATATTTAGTATGTAGCAGTGTGTAGTGGTCCCCTACTTTAACCCTGCCATTCAAGCCCCTGGGGTCCAAACTGGCCACACCCCAGGGGTCGTAAGTTTATATAGAACAGTGTAGCTAAAGAACCTTCAAAAATCTTCTTCTCTGAAACCATGAGGCCCAGAGCTAACAGATTTAGTATGTAGCAATGTTTGGTGATCTTCTACATTAGTTCTTTCAACCATGCCCCTGGGGTCTAAATTGGCCACTTCTCAGGGGGTCATTAGCTCCCATGGACTTATAGTGGAAAAAAATTAAAAGAATCTTTTTCTCTGAAACTATGAGGCCCACAGCTTAAATATTTAGTATGTAGCAATGTTTAGTGATCCCCTACATAAATCCTGCCAATGAAGCCCCTGGGGTCTAAATTGGCGATGTCCCGGGGGTCATTAGCTCCCATAGACTTATAATGGGAAAACCTTAAAAAAAACCATGAGCCCCACAGCTCATCAATGTTTAGTGGTCCCCTACATAAATCATGCCAACATTGTCCCTGGGGTCCAAATTGGCCATGCCCCGGGGGTCATTTACTCTCACAGATTTATAATGGGAAAAACTTAAAAGATCTTCTTCTCTGAAGCCATCAGGCCCACAGCTTATGTTAATAGTATGTAGCAATGTTTAGTGGTCCCCTACATAAATCCTGCTGATCAAGCCCCTGGGGTTTAAACTGGTTTTACTTATGGCCTTCTGGGTTGACTGGGCCATAAAACCTCAACACAAACAAACTTATGGCCTTTTGAAAATTTCAGCATTTTAACCTTGTAAGCAAGATATCTCAAAAACTGTTTAAGCCATTGCCTTGAAACTTGACGGGCTAATAGGGAATGATGAGTAAATGACCTGATTAACTTACAGCAGTTAACTCAGGTGAGCATTGTGGCCCATGGGCCTCTTGTTTTTCACTAATAATAATATTTTATCTCTGTGCATGTTTCTTAGCTCGGGTCGAGGTATGCTCATGATGAGCTATAGTGATCACTTTTCGTCTGTCGTCCATCTGTCCGTTCGTTAACATTTTCAAACAACCTCCTCTGAAGCCCCTGAGCGAATTTTGCTCAAATTACATATGAAGCCTCCTTAGGTTGGGGGAACGAAAGATTGCTTAAATGGTCGCGGTCGACCAAGATGGCCGCCATGCCCATATATGGTAAAAACCTTTAAAAATCTTCTTCTCCAGAACCAAGGATGCCTTATGGCTGAACCTTTGCACAAATCATCGGGGACAGGAGGTCTAACAAAGTTGCTAAAATAATGGTTGTACATTGACATTTGACCTTTTTACGATGGGGTCAAGTTTGCTTCTCTTTGCATTTGTATGGGCACCATACATTTGTAAGGGAAAAAATATTTAGAATTTCAAACGATTTCTCCTCTAAAGCCTCTGGGCCAATGTGTTGCTCAAATTTCATGTGGAGCCTCCTTGGGGCAGGGGAACGAAAGATTGCTAAAATGGTCACGGTCCATTGACCAAGATGGCCGCCATGCCCATATATGGTAAAAACCTTTGAAAATCTTCTCCAGATCCGAGGAAGCCTTGGGCTGAATCTTTGCACAAGTCATCAGGGATGTGAGGTCTACAAAAGTTGCTAAAATGATGGGCCTACATTGACATTTGACCTTTTTAGGGCAAGGTCAAGTTTGCTTCCCTATGCATTTGTATGAGCACCATACATTTGTATGTATGGGAAAAATGGTGATAATTTCAAATGACTTCTCCTCTGAAACCTCTGGACCAATGTTGCTCAAATTTCATGTGGAGCCTCCTTGAGGCAGGGAACGAAAGATTGCTAAAATGGTCATGGTCCATAGACCAAAATGGCTGCCATGCCCATATATGGTAAAAACCGTTAAAAAGCCTTCTTCTCCAGAACCAAATAAGCCCTGGGGCCTAATCTTTGCACAAATCATCGGGGACAGGAGATCTACCAAAATTGCTAAAGTGATGGTCCTACGTTGACGTTTGAGCTTTTTATAGCAAGTTCAAATTTGCTTCCCCAAGAATTCATAATTTGGACATCTCCTCTATAATCCAGTTGAATTGAAACTTGATGATGAGCATCAGGGCGCTTAGTAGACACAAAATAGCTAAATAAGCCGATAGAAAATGCAAGATGGCTGCCACAGCCGCCATTGAGAAAATCAGTTTTCAACATCTCTTCCCACACCTTTCGCTTTGAGCAGAAACTTGCTCTGTGGCAACAGGATGACTTCTGGATCGAAAACAAGCTAAAATTGCGTTGATGGGAAATCCAAGATGGCCTCAATGGTTCCGCTCCATTGAACAAATTAAGATGGCTGCCAGAGCCAAAAATAGAAACTCTTCAAACGACATTTCATCCTTGGCCAATGGCCCTCTACCAAAATTGCTAAAATGGTTCTGCTTGGCTGAACAAAATTGCGACTATAGCTAAAAATAAGAAAATCTTTAAAAGACATCTCCTCCGCAGCCAGTATTCCGATTTCAAAGTAATTTCACAGAGGTGTTCCTCTTATGGCCCTATACCAAAATTGCTAAAATAGTTCCACTCGGCTGAACAAAATGGCCACCAGAGCTAAATATAGAAAAAACCTTTAAACGACATTTCCTCCTTGGTCAGTGGTCTGATTTGAAAATGATTTCTCAGAAACATTCCTCTTAAAATAATCCCCCTTTACCAAAATTGCCAAAATGGCTCTGCTCTGCTGAACAAAATGGTAACCAGAGCTAAAAATTGAAAAAAAAACCTTTAAACTACATCTCCTTGGCCAGTGGCTGGATTTCAAAGTAATTCACATCAACGTTCCTCTTGTTTCCCTTTACCAAAATTGTTAAAATGGTTCTGCTCTGCAGAACAAAATGGTTGCCAGAGCTAAAAATAGAAGAAAAAAAAAAACTTTAAAGGACGGGATAAGTGGATGACCCAATTAACTTCTGAAAAAAATCTGATTTTTTTTTATATTTATGGCCCTTTGAAAATTTCAGCATTTTAACCTTGTAAGCGGGATATCTAAAAAGCTGTTTAAGCCATTGTCTTGAAACTTGACAGGCTAATAGGGAATGATGAGTACCTGTAAATGACCTGATTAACTTATAGCAGTTAACTCAGGTGAGCATTGTGGCCCTTGGGCGTCTTGTTTTACTTTTCCTTTTTTTTTCCATCTAAATCACTGCCATGTGAAAATTCTAGGTTATGCTGTTAAACACATTAACCACGCTATGGGCAGATTCACCAGTCAACAAATTGATGTGCTTTTTCCTTATTTTTTTTTCCCCTGCAAAATAGGATTCAGTCAAGGAGACAGTTTGTATGAAATGTCGAATTCTGTTTTGGGGGAAAAATAAGGAAAATATTTCAAAATGTTTTCTGCTGAAATATTTACCAAACATGAAAAAAAAGTCTTTTTAAACACGTGTGATGATGAGCTCGTATTGCATTCAAAAAGCATTCAAAAAATACAACCTGTGCATCCCGCACAGTCTCATCTGGATCTTTTCTGGATTGTTTCTGTCCATTCATATATTCTATAGTATCCATTAATTTTGTAAACAGACAAAGGTCCTGATCAGACTGAATGATGATAAAATGTTGAGATAATAAGGTAGTATCTTCTTGTTTGTTGCTAAAAAATAAAGGAAAGAAGAGAGAAAAAATACCATGTTTACCCTAAACATTCTGATGCCTTACATACTTGCCTCAAAACTTTGACAAGGTCATTCAACTACCTGTTTATCTAAAACTGCCAGATGAGAGACATTCAGTAACGACTCGAATCACTCTGCGTTCTGCTCTGGGTCCACACTGTTTGCTCAGACTTAGGGTAAAGACAGTAAGTGCCAATTAGCCGGGATCCTGTCTAATGGTATATGAACAGCAGATGCAACAACGCCTATTTAGCGGTTTATTGTTGTTGTTTTTTTAGCTCACCTGAGCATAAGCTCAGGGTGAGCTATTGTCATCACCCTATGTCCGTCGTCCGTAGTCATCCATCGTCCATCGTTCGTCGTGATGCTCTAGAGGTCACATTTTTGAAGTGATCATCATGAATCTTGCTCAAAATGTTTGTCTTGATGATTTCAAGGTGATGTATAGTTTTCTGTCCAGTGACTCTCTTAAGTTTTTCCATTTAGGTCAGTTTCTCAGTAATTTATTGGTCCTACAGAGGGATATTTGGTACTTGTGAAGTGTTTGTGTTTAGGTCAGTTTCTCAGTAACTATTGCTCCTACAGCCAATGATACTTAGTACATGCATACATCTTAACATGGCCTCTTGAGTGCAGTCATCCATATTTGACCTTGACCTTTATTTCAGTCCATTAGACATGCTACATTGTCTTACTTGTTAATATAATCATTTTGAACTTTGATCAGAATGTTTGCCTTGATCAGTTCTAGATCAGGCTCTCAAAGTGCTATGTTGCTCAGGTGAGCGTTACAGGGCCATCATGGCCCTCTTATCTGTAATTGGGCTGGAATAAAAAACATTAAAAAACAAGAGCTGTCGGAGGACAGCGAGCTCGCCTGCTGGGTACATTTTATATTGTAACATTTTTATCATTAAGCCATATAATATAGGTCACACTGACCTAGATGTATTTGTATGTAAATCATTTTGTCACTTAGATATAATAATCCAGGTATGACAATTCTCCATGAAATAGTAATAAAAATAAAAGGCAAAATCACTGAAGCATGAAATATAGGTCACAATGACCTAGATATAGTAAGTGGTCATTCATTGGGTCACATGGAACTAATATCCCAGGTGTGACATTTATCCAACAAATATTCAAGATATAAGGCAAAATCACTGAACCATGAAATATAGGTCACACCAACAGAGATATATTTTGACGTCAATAATCGGGTCACAAGGAACTAATATCCCAGGTGTGACATTCATCCAACAAATAGTATTCAAGATATAAGGCAAAATCACTGAACCATGAAATATAGGTCACAATGACCTAGATATAGTAAGTGGTCATTCCTTGGGTCACATGGAAGTAATATCCCAGGTGTGACATTTATCCAACAAATAGTATTCAAGATATAAGGCAAAATCACTGAACCATGAAATATAGGTCACACCAACAGAGATATATTTTGACGTCAATAATCGGGTCACAAGGAACTAATATCCCAGGTGTGACATTTATCCAACAAATAGTATTCAAGATATAAGGCAAAATCACTGAACCATGAAATATAGGTCACACCAACAGATATATTTTGACGTCAATAATCGAGTCACAAGGAACTAATATCCCAGGTGTGACATTTATCCAACAAATAGTATTCAAGATATAAGGCAAAATCACTGAACCATGAAATATAGGTCACACCAACAGAGATATATTTTGACGTCAATAATCGGGTCTGAAGGAACTAAAATCCCAGGTGTGACATTTATCCAACAAATAGTATTCAAGCTATAAGGCAAAATCACTGAACCATGAAATATAGGTCACAATGACCTAGATATAGTAAGTGGTCATTCATTGGGTCACATGGAACTAATATCCCAGGTGTGACATTTATCCAACAAATAGTATTCAAGATATAAGGCAAAATCACTGAACCATGAAATATAGGTCACAATGACCTAGATATAGTAAGTGGTCATTCATTGGGTCACATGGAACTAATATCCCAGGTGTGACATTTATCCAACAAATAGTATTCAAGATATAAGGCAAAATCACTGAACCATGAAATATAGGTCACAATGACCTAGATATAGTAAGTGGTCATTCATTGGGTCACATGGAAGTAATATCCCAGGTGTGACATTTATCCAACAAATAGTATTCAAGATATAAGGCAAAATCACTGAACCATGAAATATAGGTCACACCAACAGAGATATATTTTGACGTCAATAATCGGGTCACAAGGAACTAATATCCCAGGTGTGACATTTATCCAACAAATAGTATTCAAGCTATAAGGCAAAATCACTGAACCATGAAATATAGGTCACAATGACCTAGATATAGTAAGTGGTCATTCATTGGGTCACATGGAACTAATATCCCAGGTGTGACATTTATCCAACAAATAGTATTCAAGATATAAGGCAAAATCACTGAACCATGAAATATAGGTCACAATGACCTAGATATAGTAAGTAGTCATTCCTTGGGTCACATGGAACTAATATCCCAGGTGTGACATTTATCCAACAAATAGTATTCAAGATATAAGGCAAAATCACTGAACCATGAAATATAGGTCACAATGACCTAGATATAGTAAGTGGTCATTCATTGGGTCACATGGAACTAATATCCCAGGTGTGACATTTATCCAACAAATAGTATTCAAGATATAAGGCAAAATCACTGAACCATGAAATATAGGTCACAATGACCTAGATATAGTAAGTGGTCATTCATTTGGTCACATGGAAGTAATATCCCAGGTGTGACATTTAACCAACAAAAAGTATTCAAGATATAAGGCAAAAATCACTGAACCATGAAATATAGGTCACAGTGACCTAGATATAGTAAGTGGTCATTCATTGGGTCACATGGAAGTAATATCCCAGGTGTGACATTTATCCAACAAATAGTATTCAAGATATAAGGCAAAATCACTGGACCGTGAAATCTAGGTGACCTTGACCGTAAAATGTAGGTCACCATGACCTTCACTCTCTTACACTTAAACTGATGTCACATAGTTAGCTGATGTATAACCAGTTGTGTCTATAACCTGTAGGCATATAAGATTTTACAAATGTGTCCTAGATTTTGACCCCTAGCCCCACCCCAAGGCCCACCCTGAGGTATGAACCCAGGGGTATGTTCTTTTGGAATCTCAGAAGACTCGTCCAGGTACCCAAATTCTAAATATGAATGCTCTATGAGGAGTGAAAGTCAAGATATAAGAATTTGAAAAACTTTAACACAGTATTACAAAGGTGTCCTAGATTCTGACCCCTAGCTCCACCCAGGGGCATGAACCCAGGGGTTTATTCTCTTGGAATCTCAGAAGACCCTCCAAGGTACCTAAGTTCTAAATTTGATGCCTCTGTGAGGAGTGACTGTTGAGATATAAGCATTTGAAAAACTTTAACACAGTGTGACGGGAACGGGAACGCAAACGCAAACGCAAACGCAAACGTGGACGACCGGGGTGACTACAATAGCTCTCCTTGTACTTCGTACAGGCGAGCTAATAAATAATTTTTAAGCCTCAGTTGATATAAAAATTCCAAAGTAAAATACTAAAAAAAATAAAATGCTTCACGGATAAGCCCAAAAATGCCCAAGATGCTATTTTTAGTTTTGCTTGCCTAAAAATGGATTTTGGATGAACTCCTCCAACCTTTGACATGACAGTAAACATTCATCGAGTTATAATAAATAAGTACTCATCATAAAACATAGAGGTTTAAAGGTTGCTGACTGAGCTAAATTTCAGCCACGGAGTTAATGTCGATATAACCTTAATTTTTGTTGTCTAATAATACAATTTCCAAATGAAATTAAACTACCCCTAGTTTGTTATAAAATGCTTCTGAGGACTGTGCAGTAAAGAATTACAGGAGAAAATGTACTTCCTAACTAGGCTACGTAGCCAAGTTAGATCCATTCAAGGGAGGTAATAATTTTATAAAATAAAAAGTGGTTATACCATAGTTACTTTAAAAGTTTTCAGGAATATGTGCATTTTAATGTGTTTTTATGATAAGAAAGTAAAGTATATTTCTTTCACAAGGAGTGTGCAGATTCTTCAAAACCTCATTGAGAGCTTAAATTATTTTCATGAAACTTAGTATATCAGAACACTTATTCTATTTAAATTTTACGAACATTATAATTATGGAAACAACAGTCTGGAAAACTCAGTTAGAAATAAAAGTGGGACTTCTGTGATTTTTGTTGTATCAAAATTAGCTCAGTCAGCAACTATTAAGGGCTCCAGAGAAGAGATTAAAATCGTTAAAGGTACTTAGGTTTTAAACCACTTGGAATTTTCTGATAATTTTTGGCATGCAGATACATATTGACAAGCTCAAGCCAATGAAATTGTCAAATGCTAGATTTCTCTAGTTATGCCCCCATCTTCAAAGAAGTTGGAGGGGCATATTGCTTCTGGGTTGTTCCTCCGTCCGTCCGTTCGTCACGCTTTTTGATGCATAGCATAACTTTAAAACCGTGAATGCTACTATTTTGAAATTTCATATATGGATTCCTCTTGAAAAAATAGCTGACACGTATTTTTTTTCTTGACAGGATTATGCCCCTTTTCTGAGTTATGGCCCTTTGAAAAGATATTGATGCAATCTTGTCAGCAAAATATCTCAAAAACTATTAAAGCTAGAGCCTTGAAACTTGATGAATAGACTGTTAGTGATGAGTAGACAACCTGATTAACTTTTGAAGAAATTTTGAAAAATACTTCTTGAGTTATGGCCCTTTGTAATTTTGGGCAATTTTACCTTGTCAGCAAAATATCTCAAAATCTGTTAGAGCTAGAGCCTTGAAACTTAGTAAATGGATTTGTAGTGATGAGTAGATGACCTGATTAACTTTTGAAGAAATTCTGAAAAATACTTCATGAGTTATGGCCCTTTGTAATTTTGGGCATTTTTATCTTGTCAGCAAAATATCTCAAAAACTATTGGAGCTAGAGCCTTGCAACTTAATGAATAGACTGGTAGTGATGAGTAGACAACCTGATTAACTTTTGAAGAAATTTTGAAAAATGCCTTTTGAGTTATGGCCCTTTGTAATTTTGGGCATTTTTACCTTGTCAGCAAAATATCTCAAAAACTGTTAGAGCTTGAGCCTTGAAACTTAGTAAATGGATTTGTAGTGATGTGTAGATGACCTGATTAACTTTTGAAGAAATTCTGAAAAACACTTCATGAGTTATGGCCCTTTGTAATTTAGGGCATTTTTAACTTGTCAGCAAAATATCTCAAAAACTATTGAAGCTAGAGCCTTGAAACTTGATGAATAGACTGGTAGTGATGAGTAGACAACTTGATAAACTTTTGAAGAAGTTTTGAAATATACTTCTTGAGTTATGCCCCTTTGTAATTTAAGGCATTTTTAACTTGTCAGCAAAATATCTCAAAAACTGTTAGAGCTAGAGCCTTGAAACATAGTAAATGGATTTGTAGTGATGAGTAGATGACCTGATTAATTTTTGAAGCAATTCTGAAAAATACTTCATGAGTTATGGCCCTTTGTAATTTTGGGCAATTTTACCTTGTCAGCAAAATATCTCAAAAACTGTTGGAACTAGAGCCTTGAAACTTGATGAATAGACTGGTAGTGATGAGTAGACAACCTGATTAACTTTTGAAGAAATTTTGAAATATACTTCTTGAGTTATGCCCCTTTGTTATTTTGGGCATTTTTATCTTGTCAGCAAAATATCTCAAAAACTATTAGAGCTAGAGACTTGAAACTTGGTGAATTGATTGGTAATGATGAGTAGATGACCTGATTAATTTTTTTGTAAATTCTGAAAAATATTTCATAAGTAATGGCCCTTTGTAAATTTGGGCATGTTTCCCTTGTGAACAAAGTATCTCAAAAACTATTGAAGCTGGAGCCTTGAAACTTGATGAATAGATTGGTAGCGATGAGTAGATGACCTGATTATGCCCCCAGTTTCGAATGAAATTGATGGGGCATATTATTTTGCCTTCATTTGTCCATCCGACTGTTTGTCCGTTCATCAAGCTTTTTTTGTGCATGCCATATCTTAAGAACCCTGCACACTAGAGTTTTGAAATTTTATATTTGGGTTCCCAATGAAAAAATAGCCGACCCGTATTTTGTTTCTTGTCTAGCATGTTTATTTAAAGTTATGCCCCTTTGAAAAAAAATCAGAATTAAATCTTGTGAGCAAGATATCTTGAAAAGTATTTAAGCTGGGTTCTTGAAATTCGATACAGTGGGTGGGAATGATGTGTACATTACCCGATTATATTTTGAGAGAATTCCATGAAAATATTGATAAAGTTACAGCCCTTTGCAGTTCTGCTCATTTTGACCTTGTCAGCAAGATTTCTCGAAAAGCATTTACGCTAGGGTCTTGAAATATTATATGCTGATTGGGGATGATGTGGAGATTACCTGGTTTGTTTTTTAGGGAATTCCATGAAAAATTGATGTAGTTATGGCCCTTTGTAGCTCTAGGCATTTTGACTTTTTCAGCAAGATATCTCAAAAAGTATTTAAGCTAGAGCCATGATATTTGGTATACTGATTGGGATTGAGGAGGAGATCACCTGAATAAATTTTGAACCAATTAAATGAAATGTTGGAGTTATGGCCCTTCACAATTTCGGGCCATTTAATGTCGTTGCTTTATTGTGTATAGCATAAGTTTAGAACCATGTATGCTAATGTTTTGAAATTTCATGTTTTGATTCCTCATGAAAAAATAGGTGATCCGTATTTTTTTCTTATCCCAATCATCTCCTATTTTAGAGTTATTTCCCTTTGATAAAATAACATTGAAATCATATATTTGTACTGTTGTTACCGTCATGGCTAAGCAGTGTTGGAGTCAAACAGTGTTAGAGTCAGGCAATTGGGGGCATAGTGTTTTACAAACACCAGCTCTAGTTAATAAATACCTTAACCCAAGGCATGTCCATCCAGCCATAACTGCATAAATTGCTATCACTTTTAAACTGCTTGGAATAATATTGATAATTTATGGCCTGCAGATACATATTGACAAGCCCAAACCCAATGAAATTGTCAAATGCAACCTGATATAATAGATGTGTACTCCTCATAACCCCCCCCCCCCACCAAAGGTCTCAGGGCTCCAGATAAGAGATTAACATTTAAAGATTCTTAGGTTTTAAACCACTTGGAATCGTCTTATAATTTTTGGCATGCAGGTACATATTGACAAGATCTCACAAATGAAATTGTCAAATGCCAGATTTCTTTATAAATAGCCTTGTCAAGGCATGTCTGTCTGTCTGTAATCAATTTGTTATACCTCCGGCATACGAAGTATGTTGAGGGGTCAATAGTTTTCGTCTTTACGTCCATCCATCCATTCGTCTGTCCGTTTGTCCGTGCATGCGTCCATTAACATTTTGCGTCAAAGTTTGGTGTGAAGTTTTTTCCTTTTGCATATATTTTTGAAAGCTTACACTTTAGGATGTTGATGTGTGGTTAGTGTTACTACTAGATGATTACAGAATAGCTGACATCATTCTGCTGATGCTGCTGACCCAAGGTCAAGGTCACGGACTTAGAAAATAGTGTGATGTTTATGTCAAAGTTTTACTTGAAGTTTTTGTCTTTTGCTTATAACTCTGCAGCCACTGATCAAAAGCTTTTCATATTTGCTATGGTGGTACCTGGGAGGGTTCTCTTCCATTCTACATCTATGGTACCCTGGGTCATGCCCCAGGGTGGGGCTAGAGGTCAAAATCTAGGACACCCCCAATAAAGTAGTATATTGCAGTTTGTTTATACAAACAACCTCTTATTAAAGAAGGATGGGAATCAGACATGTTTATCACATCAGCATTCAATGTCATAACTTAAAGTCATTGTGACCTTATTTTCATGCTTCAGTGATTTTGACTTATATTTTGAAGCCTATTTCATGGATTAATGCCTCAATAAAGTAGTATGTTGCAGTTTGTTTATACAAACAATTTCTTAAAGAAGGATGGGCATCAGACATGTTTATCACATCAACATTCAGTGTAATAAAGTCAAGGTCATTGTGATCATATTTTCATGCTCCAGAGATTTTGCCTTATGTCTTGAAGACTATTTCATGGATTAATGTGATACTTGGAATATTGGTTCTGTGTGGTTCACCATGATTGGCAGCATAACAAATGTAGGTCACTTTGACATATATTTCATGGCCCAGTAATTTTGCCTCATATCTTGAATGTTAATTGATGTATGAAAATCATTATTTGGGATTATGAATTAGTATGATCCAACAGTTGACCTAAAAGTAAATGTAGGTCACTGTGACCTATATTTCATGGTCCAGTGATTTTACGTTACATCTTGAAGACAATTTAATGTTTTACTATCATATTTTGGGATTATGTGACCTATATTTCATAGCCCTGTAATATTTTGACCCCCCCCCCCCCCCCCCTCCCCCGCCACTCCCATCCCTCAAAAATTGAAATAGGACGTCATTTTATGAAAATGTTTTATTTTTTTTTTTTTTTAGGTTTCATGGTAAAAGAAACTATTACACATTATTTCTAGCAGTGTATTATGATTGGCTAGTCAAGATCAGGGGCAGGTCAATATAATATGGTATAATATTTTGACATCCCCACCTCCATCGCTCAAAAATTGAAATAGGACGTCATTTTCTGAAAATGTTTTTTTTTTTTTTTAGGTTTCATGGTAAAAGGAACTATTACCGGTACACGTTATTTCTAGCAATGTATTATAATTGCCTAGTCAAGGTCAGGGGTGGGTCAATATATTATGGTATAATATTTTGAACCCCCCGCCCCCCCACCCCCTCTTATCCCTAAAAAATTGAAATAGGACGTCATTTTATGAAAATGTTTTTTTTTTTTTGTTTTGTTTCATGGTAAAAGGAACTTTTACACATTATTTCTAGCAATGTATTATGATTGCCTAGTCAAGGTCAGGGGTGGGTCAATATTTTATGGTATAATATTTCGATCCCCCCTATCCCTCAAAAATTGAAATAGGACGTCATTTTATGAAAATGTTTTTTGTTTTAGGTTTATGGTAAAAGGAACTATTACACATTATTTCTAGCATGTATTATGATTGCCTAGTCAAGGTCAGGGGCAGGTCAATATATTATGGTATAATATTTTGACCCCCCACCCCCACCCCCAAACCCTCCCTCAAATATTGAAATAGGGCATCATTTTATGAAAATGTTTTTTTTTTTTTTTTTTAGGTTTCAGTAAAAGGAACATTATTTCTAGCAGTGTATTATAATTGCCTAGTCAAGGTCAGGGGCGGGTCATATATTATAGCATAATATTTTGAACCCCCCCCCCCCCCCCACCGCCCCACCCTTATCCCTCAAAAATTGAAATAGGATGTCATTTTAAGGAACTATTACACATTATTTCTAGCAATGTATTATGATTGCCTAGTCAAGGTCAAGGGCGGGTCAATATATTATGGTATAATATTTTGATACCCCCCCCCCCCCCCCCCCTATCCCTCAAAAATTGAAATAGGACGTCATTTTATGAAAATGTTTTTTTTTTTAGGTTTCATGGTAAAAGGAACTATTAAAATTATTTCTAACAATGTATTATGATTGCCTAGTCAAGGTCAGGGGCAGGTCAATATATTATGGTATAATAAACCCTCCCTCAAAAATTAAAGTGGACGGATTATTTTCCGAACATTATTTTTAATGCTATTTTAATAAATGAATCCATTCTATATGTGTTATATCATTCCTTAAGAAAGATAGCCGGGCAGGTCAAAATATTATGGGAAGGGTCAAAATATGACGGTAATATATTGACCCACGGGTCATAATTTTATGACCCGTGGGTCAATTTTATTTTATGACCCGTGGGTCAATTTTTGTCGGGTCAAAATATTATATGACACCGGACGAACCCCCATCTTATGACATGAGAGTCGTAACAAAGGAATGAAGCATAGCTGAATAAATTTCCCACCTATCGTGGGATTCGAACCTAGTCTGCCTGTATAAAAATACAATGCTCTAACCACTGAGCCAAAGAATCGACTCCCTGAAGCAGTTGTTAGGAATATATATCTACAAGCTATGGGTAATCTGCCAAGGCAGATTCAGTGTTCATACATGTCAGGGAAATGTCAGGGAAATTTAAATTTTTTCAAAGTCAGGGAATTGTCAGGGAATTCGGTGATGTGTCAGGGAAAAATGAAATTTTGCAAAAATGTCAGGGAAGTGTCAGGGAATTTTTACATTTCAGCCTGATGAAGCTGGAATGTTTGGTCCCGATGTGTCTTTTTTGCTAAATTCATAAAATTTTCGGCTCCAATACTGTCAGGGAAATTTGAATTTGTGTCAGGGAAATGTCAGGGAATTGTCAGGGAATTTTGGTTAGTCCTAAATGTATGAACCCTGACTGATTATCGAAGGTTGGAGTGAGAAGCTGTAACACAACAGAGAATCTTAGGGCTCAAGTTAAGAGATAAAACAATTTCCATTGTGCTCCAGATAAGCTGGGTCACTTGGTCGGGTGTGGCGAAGGTGTCATGTATCTGATGTTACCAGGGCATCCAACTGATATTGGCTTTCATTTAGGCAAGGCCTGCTATCCTTGTAGCAGGTAAGAGTAGAGGGGGAAATATTTTTATTTCTTCTGTTTCTTCAGTTTCATTCCTGTTCCTCTTCCTTCCCTGTCCCTCTCTTTCACCTCTTCTACTATCTCTTCTATCACTTTTCTCCCTTGCTCTGGGAGACGACACAAAATGACCCACAGAGTTGATGTGTCGCTAAACCCCATCACAATTAATGTTCCAGATAAGAGCCAATACATTAGAGCTTCTCTGGGCTCCAGATAAGAGTGTAAACAATAAAGTTTCTTAGGTCTCAAGCTAAGATGAAAAACAATAAAGGTTCTGAGGGCTCCTGATAAGAGATAAAATAGAGGTCCTTAAGGCTTCAGATAAGAGAGCCTACAAAAATAGAGGTTTTCCAAATCAGGGTATTTAACAATAAACAGGCCTCCTAGCGAAACCTATAAAACCTATAAAACCTTTATTTTGTTCATAAAACCTATATTTTTCACTTTTTATACCTTCTCGCGACTCAACTCTAACTTTTCTTCAAAATGCCCTACTATTTTTACTTTTTAGTCCCAAAAAAGTGATGAAAACTGTCATGAAATTGTAATTTTTTTCCTCGCTCACTTCGCTCGCTCAGACTTTGTAAAATTCAAATCAACTTTATTTGAGTAATTGTGGCGCAAAAGTTCTTCAAATATTTTTTCTTCAGTTTTAAAGCTTTATGTGAGTTTGGAAGAACCCTTTTTTTAACCTATATTTTTTATTGAAAAACCTGTAAATAATCTATATTTTGAGTAAGAAGAACCTATATAAAAACCTATATTTTCAAACTGGGCCACTAGTAGGCCTGAATAAAGTTTCCTAGGGGGTCCTGAAAAAGAGATAAGACAGTAAAGATTCCTGATAAGATAGATTATACAAGAAAGACTCTTAGGGCTCCAGATAAGAGACATTAAACAACAAATATTCTTAGGGCTCCAGATAAGAGATATAAAACAATAAAGGCTGTAAGGGCTGGTTCCATTTAAGAGATAACACTTTTCTTAGGGTTCCAGATAAAAGGAAAAAAATTCTTTGAGCTCCAGATAATAAGAGATATAAAACAATTTTCTTTTGACTCCAGAAAAGAGCTAAAGCCAATAGGGGTTATTTGGGCTCCCGATAAGAGGGAATAGACAAGAAAGGTTCTCAGGGCTCCAAGAAGAGAAATATATTCAAAATTTTACGTTCAGATAACTGGAGCATTTTTTACCTGAGCTTGCATAAGGTGAGCCTGGATAAGAGTGGAAGCTAGCCCGAGTGTGATCGTTTTCACGCTACATGATATCCCAGCGCGAGCTGAGCGTGGATTTAGCGTGGGTTTAGCGCGGGATAAGCGTGGGAATAGCGTGGGATTTAATATTTTTCACGACCGTGCATGAGCCCGAACGATATATACCTGTACTGTAACTTATGGCCTGGTTGGAGGCATCAACATACAAGTAGAACCTTTCTGAAAAGTTAGGGAATACGAGTATAGGACTTTCTGTGAGGGACTTCTTTAACTTATTGAAAGACTTTTCGCAGTCCTCAGTCCATTCAAACTTAACATCCTTGCCTAATAGTCGGTTTAAGGGCCTAGCTATTTCTGCAAATCCTTTGACAAATCTTCTGTAATAATTACAGAGACCCAAATATGCTCTAATATCTTTCTGAGACTTTGGCCGAGGATAGGACAGCACTAGCAACCTTCTGCTTGTCCACAGAGACTCCTGGTTTGGTGGATTTGTGGCCGAGCTACAGAACCTGCTTAGCTGCAAAATGACATTTTGATGGCTTTAAGCTTCAAGTTAGCACTGCGAAGCCTTTCAAAGACCTTCTGTAAATGTTGCGTCTTTTATGTACTAACACGTTAAAGCCCGTAAATGGAGGGGCCAATACTCCACATTATCTGGCACTACATGTAAAGACGCGTAAATACATGTCTTTACATGTTTTTCTGAGGAAAAGGGGGCAGTGTGAGGACGGGCGTTATCATCCTTTAGAATGAAGGGATTTCCGATTGCACCTGCATTTTAATCATAGCACGGCCTTACGTGGACATCCAGAATGTCATCCCTATACCGTTGTGCAGTCAGTGTGCCACGGTGAAGGACACAGAGGTCAGTACGCCCATCCCAACTGATTCCGCCCCAAACCATCACTGAGCCCCCTCCATAACGGTCATGCTCAGCAATATTGTCTGCATGTAGCCTCTCTCCTGGTCTTCGCCACACCCTAGCAGGCCTATCGGTGAAGTCAAGGCAATATCTAGACTCGTCTGTAAAAAGGACAGGCCTCCAGTCGCCAAGAGTCCAACGAACATGGTCCATGGCCCATTCATACCGTACTCTGCGGTGATTCTGAGTCAATGGGATGCGTATGCACGGTCTTCTCAAGCGCAGACCACCTTCATGTAACCTTGACCAAATGGTTTGAGTCAAAATATTGACCCCGGAGGCATTCTGAAGGTCAATTCGAAGCTGGGATGCTTTTGAAAAACGGTTTCTGCGTGCTTGAATCACTAAAAACCTGTCTTGCGCTGCAGATGTAGCTCTTTCTCTGCCACCACCATGACGTCAGGTTGGAAACTAGGTCACAAGGTCAAATCTTAGAAAAATCTTGTGCACATAATAGAGGTTTCATTTTCCATTGAATCTTTGTGAAACTTTGTTTGAATGTTAGCTTGAAGACTATATATGTTAAGTTAAAATATGGGTCATGTGGGTTTGAAAACTAGGTTACTAGATCAAATAAAGGAAAAAACCTTGTGTACACAATAGGAGCTTCATTTTTTCAAGAATGTTCGCAAAAGTTTGTCAGAATGTTTGTTTTGACAGTGTTTAGGCCAAGTTCAAATATGGGTCACTTCCAGTAAAAATCTAGGTCAGTAGGTGTAATCTAAGAAAAACCTTGTGCACACACTAGAGGCTTCATTTTCCATTTTTTTGAAACTTCATTCAAATGTTTCTAAGAACAATATCTAGGACAAGGTCTCATACAGGTAATGTTGGTTCAAAGACTAGGTCACTAGGTCAAATCATTGAAAAACTTTGTGTACACAATAGAGGCTTCATTTTACAGTGGATCTTCATGAAACTTTGTGATAAAGTTTGTTTTGACAATAACTAGGTCAAGTTCCAAAATGAATCATGTCAGGTCAAAGACTAGGTCAAATCTTTGAAAAAAAAACGTGTGCACAACAGGGTGCCTTCATCCAGATCTACATTATTTGCTCAGACCTATTTTTTTGACATTTTTGGTGTCCAATTTTTAAGAGTTAATTAAAATAAATTAACTAAAAGCCACAGACCTGGAATAAAAATCTTTTTTTTTTTTCAAGCAGTTAATAAGCAGTATTAAAAATGTTAATATTTTCAACTGAAAACATGACATATATCAGACACCCAAGGAGTAGAATAATTTTGAATGAAATTCAAAGGAAAACTGATCTACCCCACCCACTACATGTACATTAGAAACTACCACAAGAGCTTAGCTGCCTTTTGGTGCCAGTTTATAATGCATCAAAATGGAATACTGAGAAAGTATTAAAATAACTCACATTTTTTCTATAAGCTATCCTCCTGTGTTCAAATATTTTATAGCAAAATGTTTTTGAAAGAACAGCATTTTATAACTCCAGTGCTCCATGTGACTTCATGCTTTGAGACTGAATATACTAAAGTTTAAAACTGACCAATCAGACAACAGTATCTTGTACACAAAAACTTAAAAGTTCTTATTTTTATGCATTTTTACGTATTGAAAATTACTAAGTCCAGGGCTGGCTTCTTTTACTGACTGTTTTTAGCTCACCTGAGCTGAAAGCTCAAGCTGAGCTTTTGTGATCACTCACCGTCCGTCGTCGTCGTCGTCGTCCGTATGTCCGTCCGTCCGTCCACAATCTTTAAACAACATCTCCTCCTAAACCACTGATTGGATTTTGACCAAATTTCACAGGAATGATCCTTGGTTGGTCCTCTTTCAAAGTTGTTCAAATGGTTCCGGTCTGTTGCATATCTAGGTCACAGGAGCTAAAAATAGATTTTTTAAATAAAAACTTAAAAAATCTTCTTGTCAGAAACCACTGGACCGATTTCAGTATAATTTTGCAGAAATGTTCCTTTGGTGATCCTCTATCAAGATTATTCAAGCCATTCGGATTCGTCAAAAAACATGGCCGCCAGGGGGCGGGGCTTATTTTCCCTATATATCTATATAGAAAATTTTAAAATTCTTCTTGTCAGAAACCACTGGACAGATTTCAATATAATTTTGCAGAAATGTTCCTTTGGTGATCCTCTACCAAGATTGTTTAAGCCATTTGGATTCGTCAAAAAACATGGCTGCCAGGGGGCGGGGCTTATTTTCCCCATATATATCTATATAGAAAACTTTAAAAATCTTCTTGTCCGAAACAACTGGACCGATTTCAATATAATTTTGCAGAAATGTTCCTTTGGTGATCCTCTACCAAGATTGTTCAAGCCATTTGGATTCGTCAAAAAACATGGCCGCCAGGGGGCGGGGATTATTTTCCCTATATATCTATATAGAAAACTTTAAAAATCTTCTTGTCCGAAACCACTGGACCGATTTCAATATAATTTTGCAGAAATGTTCCTTTGGTGATCCTCTACCAAGATTGTTCAAGACATTTGGATTCGTCAAAAAACATGGCCGCCAGGGGGCAGGGCTTATTTTCCCTATATAATCTATATAGAAAACTTTTAAAAATCTTCTTGTCCGAAACCACTGGACCGATTTCCATATAATTTAGCAGAAATGTTCTTTTGGTGATCCTGTACCAAGATTGTTCAAGCCATTTGGATTTGTCAAAAAACATGGCCGCCAGGGGGCCGGGCTTATTTTCACTCTATATCTGTATAGAAAACTTTAAAAATCTTCTTGTCAGAAATCACTGGACTGATTTCCATATGATTTTGCAGAAATGTTCCTTTGGTGATCCTGTTGCAAGATTGTTCAAGCCATTTGGATTTGTCAAAAAACATGGCCGCCAGGGGGGCGGGGCTTATTTTCCTTATATATCTTCATGGAAAACTTTAAAAATCTTCTTGTCAGAAACCACTGGACCGATTTCCATATGATTTTGCAGAAATGTTCCTTTGGTGATCCTGTTGCAAGATTGTTAAAGCCGCCATGATTCGTTAAAAAACATGGCCGCTAGGGGGCGGGGTTAATTTTCCCAATATATCTATATAGAAAACTTAAAAAATCTTCCTGTCATAAACGACTGGACCGATTTCAATATAACTTGGCAGAAATGTTTCCTTAGTGACCCTCTATCAAGATTGTTCAAGCCGACATGATTTGTCAAAAAACATGGCTGCTAGGGGGTGCGGGGCTTATTTTCGATATAATTCTGGAAAATTGCGGACATTTACCTGCGGAGGTCTGCGGAGTATTGGGACGCTTTGTCCGCAAGTCTACGCAAGCTGGAAATTTTTTCTGTGCGGACGTCCGCAATATTTCCATATGCAGGTCCGCAGTTGTCCGCAGAGAGGTCCGCGGAAGTCTGCGGACATCAGTGCAGACATCTGCGGACATCTTTGCGGACGTCCGCATGGATTGGTGCGGACGTCCGCATGGATGGATGCGGACGTCCGCATGGATGGATGCGGATGTCTGCGGAAGTCCGCATGGATGGGTGCAGACATCCGCAGGGCCAGAGGATCTGTCTGAGTTGCTCCCCCTGCTGTGTAATAACCTGTTGATCATATGTGGTATTACATGATCATATGCCGTGTGACTTAGTTTTTAATGTTTGCTCTACATAATTATTCATTATGCAAAAGCTATAGCTGTTCACAAAATTAGAACATGCAATTAAGATTTACTGCTGAAGACATCTCTGACTTCATGTAATAATTAGTTGTTTATAAACTTTACAGATTTCCAAGCAATGTGGTATGTGGTTAAAGTTACTGGGAAGGGTCCCAAAATTTGAATAATGATGCAGTACAATTAAGATTTGGTGCAGTTAAAGTTTGGTTGAATAAGAAAGATTTGGTGTATTATAGCCAGTGTGTGTACTATAGCCACTTGCATATAAGTCAAAATAGCTGAATGAATTCATTGAAACTGTAAGAATAATAAAGCAAGATATTCTACCATTATTCTTCTTTAATAATATACCATTTTATCAATCAATGTCTTTTACAAGTAGTGAGTTTATTTTTACAATTAAGGAAAAAACAAAACCGACTTACTTTGCTTTCAAAATATATCCTGACTGTCACAGTGTTTGGAATCCTAATTTCAAATTTTATAGCGTATTGATACATTTTTTGCAATTTATGAAACTTAGTCAAAACAATGTTACATTTGTGTACCATAACACTTTTCTGGTAAATTAATTTGAACCAAATAAAAGTGCAGGCCTAAATTTCATTACAGTTGGTTAATTGTTTACAATTTAAAATGGTACTATTTTGTGTGTGTGTAAGGTTACTGTGTGTACATTGCCTGACATTCTTACCCATTTATTGTTCAAAATGTGTATGACAATATTTCAGAAGTCCGCAGATGTCCGCAAGAATTTTTGCGGACATATGCAGTTTACTTCAATGCCTAATCTTTTCTAAGTCCAAAATGTCCGCACAAGTCCGCAACAAAAACATACAAAGTCAGAATTTTACACAAGCTTTTGCGGACGTCCGCAGGCTAACTTGCATAGAGCTGCGGACGTCCGCAAAAAGATAGCCCCAGCTGGTACGGAAAAATGTCCGCAAAAGTCCGCAGGCTTTGACAGAGGCACGGACATCTGCGGATTTGTAGCGGACATCTGCGGACATACGCCAACTTCCGCAATGATTTACACGGAAGTCCGCATATGTCCGCAGCATATGCCAGACCTGTTGCGGACATTTCAGGTACGGGAGATTTCAATAAAACTTTGCAGAAATGTTTCCTTGGTGACCCTTTACCAAGATTGTTCAAGCCGTTATGATTTGTCAAAAAACATGGCCGCTAGGGGTGGGGCTTATTTTCCTATTTATCTATATAGAAAATTTGAATAGTCTTTTCAGAAAGCACTTGACCGATTTCAATGTAACTTTGCAGGAATGTTTCTTATGTAACCCTCTATCAAGATTGTTCAAGCCGTCATGATTCGTCAAAAAACATGGCCGCCAGGAGTCGGGGCTTATTTTCCTTATATATCTATATAGAAAACTTTAAAACTCTTCTTGTTAGAAACCACTGAACCGATTTCATTATAACTGCAGAAATGTTTCCTTGGTGACTCTCTACTAAGATTGTTCAAGTAATCATGATTCGTCAAAAAACATGGCTGCCTGGGGCAGGGCTTATTTTCCCTATATAGCTATATATAAAACTTTAAAAATCTTCTTTTCAGAAACCAATGGACCGATTTCAATACAACTTGGCAGGAATGTTTCTTTGGTGACCCTCTACAAAGATTGTTCAGGCCGTCATGATTCATCAAAAATCATGGCCGCTAGGGGGCGGGGCTTATTTTCCCTATATATCTATATAGAAAACTTTAAAAATCTTCTCGTAAGAAACAGTTGGACCGAGTTCAATGTAACTTGGCAGGAATGTTGCTTTGGTGACCTTCTACCAAGATTGTTCAAGCCTTCATGATATGTCAAAAACCATGGCCCACAGGGGGGTGGGGCTTATTTTTCATATATATCTGCATAGAAAATTTTAAAATTCTTCTTGTCACATACCCAATGACTGATTTCAATATTACTTGGCTGGAATGTTGCTTTGGTGAACCTCTATCAAGATTGTACAAGCAATCATGATTCGTCAAAAAACATGGCTGCCATGGGGTGGAGCTTGTTTTCCCTATATATCTAAATAGAAAACTATAAAAATCTTCTTGTCAGAAACCACTGAACAGATTTCAATATAACTTGGTAGGAATGTTCCTTTGGTGACCCTCTACCAAGTTTGTTCAAGCTGTCATGATTTGTCAAAAAACATGGCTGTTAGGGCGTAGGGCTTTATAGCTATATAAAACTTCTTAAACAACTGGACCAATTTCAGTATAACTTGGCAGAAATGTTCCTTTGGTGACCCTCTTTTAAGATTCAGTTCAAGTCGTCAAGATTTGTAAAAAAACATGGCCAGGGGTGTGGTGGAGGGGGGTGGGGGTGGTTAGTGCTATAAAGTTTATACAAAAATCCTAGAGCAGTGAACTTGGCTGAAACTTCAACAGTAAATATGCAAATCTGTTTGGTCAGGTGAGCGATATAGGACCATCATGGTCCTCTTGTTTGATAAAGTTATATAAATGCCATATTTTGCCATGTTATTTTTTTCTAAGTCCACAAATGACACGTAAATACATGTGAAATTTTACGCATTTTGTCATGCCTGTACAGGATTATCATGGCTTTACATGTCATAGAAGTAGTAAATCTACATGTAATGCCATGCTGTTTTACATGTAATTACATGTAAACTATATTTTAACCCGTCATTCTGAGGGAAGGGCCATGCCATCAAGGAGTATCTTGAAAGGGAAGGTATCGAGCGTCTTGACTGGCCCGCTCGCTCTCCAGACTTAAATCCTATTGAACACGTCTGGAATACAGACTTACAGACTGCAATATCAGCTCGTCAAGTCCAACCAAGAAGTATTCAAGAGCTTGGTGCCATGCTTCTTCAAGAATGGGACAATATGACAAAAACGTCCATTAGAAACCCGATAGGAAGCATGAGAAGGCGTTGTCAAGCTGTTATTGATAGCAACGGGTCACATACCCGATATTAAAGCAAGATTAGGTCTCCTCTTCAAGTTTTAAACCGATTTCGATTTTTTCACTCCCTACTAAAAACACTCATTTTCTGTGTTGTCATAATCAAGGGTTAAAAGCAACATTAAAACCATAACAACATCTGAAATACAAACCAGAATCGCCCCCCTTGGTGGCTCAGTTGGATGCGCCGTCCGACTGGAGACCAGGAGGTCGCAGGTTCAACCCCCCGCCGAGGTCGGCAACATTCTTTCGTGGAGATTGATCGTGAAATATTTTCTATGGTCATTCTCTCCCTTCCGCTGATTCAAGAAGGGCAGTTGTCAGTTTCTGGTGAAAGAATGTGCACAATACTGGTTAACCGCTTAGAGGACTAAGCCTGCCCAGTAAACGTGTGGTTAGGTAAACTGACCACACTCGACATGACCCCATTGGGTTGACTGGGCCGTAAAACCTCAACACAAACAAACCAGTCAGAATCATCAAAGATAAGATCAAACTATAACATATCCAAATTTCAACTCTTTATCCCAACCAAAACTAAAATTATGAATCCATCATCTTTTGGTGCTTAGCAAACTTTGAGTAGTATATTTGATATTATATTTTCAGGAGTATTAAAATAGAATGTTATGACTGGGATTCTGATGGAAGGTGAGTTGGAGATTTATTTTAGCTTCAAGAAGGTAAAGGGTATCTTATTGCATATGAAAATATACCACAGCTAAAGTAGCCTGCAAATTAACACAGTCTGATCAGAATCTACTCAGTAGACTGTATAGACTATACAAGCTATACAGTCTGATCAGAATCTACTCAGTAGACTGTATAGACTATACAAGCTATACAAGGATAACCCACCATGAGAAAATGTGTCTCGGAGGCCTGTGCAGCCAGCAAAATTGCATAATCTCATAATGGCTTTGTATATTAATATATTCTACAGTGTCCAAAGATTTTGGAAGTGGACAGTGAAAGTCACGATTAAACTGTGCCAGTGCAAGGCAGATCTGGGTCTTAGCTGTGTACATATGCCCTGAAGCACATTTCCACATGCCTCAGCTCTTTTAAAATGTGTAGACACTGCCCAGACTGTGTTAGCTGGTCTTGGTCTATGTTTCATATAAGTGGTAAGGTACCTTTTCACTTACCAGTACTTTCTTATACTGAAGTATGAAACACATTCTGACAAGACTCACCACCTGCTTAATGTATTGAGGAGAATGGGTAATCTTTCAGGGGAAATAATTTTGTCAACATTGTTTTGACTCCCTTCTGAAAAGGAATGTACTTAAGGAAAGATATTGCTCCCTGTGGGAAATGTTAACAGACAGTCACAAAAGTTGTTTCACATGCAAAAATGGTTGAACGTCAGTCCTTGTTTTTCAAAAGGAAGCAACTTCTGCAGAGAAGAATTTGCATCTTTATTTCAATCCTTTCAAAAAATGAGCTCTACTCACTAAGAAGGGAATTGAGCAAGTTATTTCTGTTAAGAGTAGTCCTCAGTGAGAAGTGAGGTAAATATTTCCACACTAACCCTTTAAAACAAATGTTTATAAATAATACCATGCTCAATAAATTAAGATGCCACACCTACTTCTAATTTTCAGCCAATAAAATTACTTGATCCAGATTGTTGATATAAATTTACATATTTCATGACAAACAGTGTAGTTCCAGATCAGTTGGCTTCTGAAGAAGCCAACCAATCTGGATCTACACTGTTTGCAAAGGCAAGGCATATTGGGGTTCATCAGGACAAGGGTTAAGAATTATTCCCCTTGAAGATATACCCATTTCCATTAAGAAATTATTAATTCTGTGCACAGCACAGCACATCTGATCTGCTTTTGCATGTAACTGCATTCCTTTATTGTTTATCTTGCATGCATACAACAAGGCCCAGTCCCAGTGGGGTCAGAATTCTTTCTTTCTTTGGTTAGGTTTATCATGTCTGTCCTTATTTCCAGGCAGTTAGTTACAGAGCTCTAGATAAAGTGCTTTTGGCAGTCATAATGTATTGATAATTTTCTTATTGCTCATGTTATGGATATTCATTAGAAGTACTTTGTTGAGACCTTCCTGATGAGTTCCAACAACATGTATTTTTTGTTTAAAGAAATATGTAAAAAATTTGTTTGGATATCTCTTGTCTAGAGCTGTGAGACAAGCACTAGGATCATTACAAACAATTTATGCCTGGATCATCCAACTGTCTTTTACCACAGGCTTGAAGAATAACGGGATAAAATGAAACTGTGAGAATTTGTTTCATAATTACCCTAAATATTCAGACACCTTAACCATACATCCTAAAATTTGTACAAGCCCATTTCACTACCTAGTGTGGTTTGATCTGTGTCTACATGGTTTGTTCAGGACTGTCTGTCCAACTATTTAGGCTAAATAAAGGTAGTACCTTCGCACTCATTATCTCAAACTCCAAGGGACCAGAATTTTTGCCGTCTATCCGTCAGCGCTTCCATCATTTGTGTCCGCTCCATAACTCTGGTACCATCCAAGTTATTTTCACCAAACTTCACACAAATGTAAAGCGCTATGAGACGACATGCAGAATATGAATCTTAACTCTGGTTTGCCTACTTTTGGAGTTATTGCCCTTTGAACATTGAACATAGCCATTTCTACCATGTACTCATGTCCGCTGTGAAAGTTGAAAACCATTCAAGATATTTTCACGAAACTTCTCACAAATGTAAATCACTATGTGACAACATGCAGAACACATGAACCGTAATTCTGGTTTGCCTACTTTTGGAGTTATTGCCCATTGAACATTGAACATAGCCATTTCTACCATGTACTTGTGTCCGCTCTGTAAACTGAAAACCATTTCAGATATTTTGATGAAACTTCTCACAAATGTAAAGCACCATGAGACAACGTGCAAAACACAAAAACCATAACTCTGGTTAATCTACTTTTGAAGTTGCGGTCCTTTGAACATAGTAGATATTTAAAGTAGCCTTTCCTAATATGTACTGGTCTCCGTTCCAGATATTTTGATGACACTTCACACATATGTAAAGCGTCATAAAAAGAGGTGCAGATCACCAGAACCATAACTCCAGTCAACCTACTTTTGAGAGTTATGGCCCTTTAAACTTTGAAAATAGTGATTTCTGTAATATATTTGTGTCCCCTGTAACTTGAAAACGATATTTTCTTGAAACTTTATGCAAATGTATATCACCATTATACAGTTTACAGAACATAGGAACGGTAACTCTGAATTACCTGCTTTTGGAGTTATAGCTCTTTGAACATTGTCAGTAGTGATCCAAGTCATATACTTATGCCCTTTCTATAACTTGAAAACAGTTTCATAGATTTTCTTGAAGACTGACATAAATGTAAAGTTGAAAACCGTTCCAGATATTTGGATGAAATGTTTCACAAATGTAAAGCACCATGAGACAATATGCAAAACACAAAAACCATAACTGTGATAGCCATGAAATTTCTACTATGTACTCTTGTCTGCTCTGTAAGTTGAAAACCGTTCCAGACATTTTGATGAAACTTCACACAGATGTAAAACATCATAAGAAGAGGTGCAGAACACAAGAACCATAACTCTGGTCAACCAACTTTTGGGAGTTATGGCCCTTTGAACTTTGAAAATAGTGATTTCTGTAATATATTTGTGTCCACTGTAACTTGAAAACTGTTCTGGATATTTTCTTTAAATGTTGTGCAAATGCATATCACCATTATACAATTTGCATAACATAAGAATGGTAACTCTGAATTACCTGCTTTTGGAGTTAACCCCCTTTGAACCTTATCAGTAGTGATCCAAGTCATATACTTATGCCCGGTCTATAACTTGAAAACAGTTTCATAGATTTTCTTGACGCCTTGCACAAATGTAAAGTGACATAACAAATTTTATTTTTGACAGAGTTATGGCACTTTCCGCTGCCGCCCCCCACCCCCACTATATATTGGAAGAGTTCAATTTCAATTTTAGGTATGGCCGGCTATGGGATTTAGATATTCATTGAATGAAATGGTTAAACTATTTGCAGACAGTGGAGACTGATCAGATGCCGCATTTTGCAGTGTCTGATCTGGGTCTGCACTGTTTGCCAATTACCCTTTTAGGGGTCTTCAGATTACAATGGGTTTAAAGCATCACCTAAACACATCCATATTCACTTGATACTCAGTGCAGGACATTCAAGAGTATGAGGTATGTGTATTATTGGTCTCAAAACTGTATCAAGCCAAGTGTAGTTGAAACCCCTGATCTTCCTCTTGCAAGTTTAGACCACTAGCCAATAGGGTACCTAGCCCACATGGGGTTTGCTTTTAGTCCAAGGTTCATATAGATGGAGTAAAATTAAATATACATAGGTTTATTTCAGCAGTCATGATCTGATTGGAGAATGTAGAACAACATTAAAGGAACTCACTAAAGCACCCACAACAAACACACCATTTCAGGTTTGTGCACTGTTTTATAATTATTCAGGGGACTATATGCACTTGGAAGATTTTCTGCCATTTTTGACAAGGAAATTAACTTTTGTGGCTTCCTGTTTCCTTTCCTGCATGTAAAAGCCCTTCTGAAAAGGGATCTACTCTAAAGTGAAAGAATTTGCTCCCTGTGGGAGCAAATTCTTTCCTTTCAGAGTGGACCCTTTGTCAGAAAGAGCTAAACAAGGAAAGAGAAGGAGCAAAATAATTTTGACAGAGATGTCTCCCATGAGAGTGTATTAGTTTCCAAAATATTCTCTTCACAGAAATAATTCACTGAAAACATGAAATAATTACCATATTTACCCTATATATCTACTGTCCTTTTGACATCAGTCGGAAAGTCATTTTTTGCTTGGCATTTTATTTTGAATGAAAATATTTTGTTCTGATTTACCATATCTTATCAGAAATCATTTGTCTTTTCTGTGTCTGTGTTTTGTTAGCTCACCTGAGCCAAAGGCTCAAGGCGAGGTATTGTGATAACTCACCGTCCGTCGTCGTCGTCCGTCCATCTGTCCGTCCGTCCGCTCAAAATCTTTAAATCCCTAATCACCTCCTAAACCACTGATTGGATTTTGACCAAATTTCACAGGAATGATCCTTGGTTGATCCTCTTTCAAAGTTGTTCAAATGGTTCCAGTCCATTGCATATCTAGGTCACAGGAGCTAAAAATAGATTTTTTAACTAAAAACTCAAAAAATCTTCTCGCCAGAAACCACTTGACCGATTTCAATAAAATTTTGCAGAAATGTTCCTTTGGAGATCCTCTATCAAGATTGTTCAAGCCATTTGGATTCGTCAAAAAACATGGCCGCCAGGGTGCGGGGCTTATTAGCTCACCTGAGCACGAAGTGCTCATGGTGAGCTATTGTGGTCAGTCAATGTCCATCGTCCGTCGTGCGTCGTGCGTCGTGCGTCGTGCGGCGTCAACAATTGCTTTAAAAGCCTACTCCTCCTACACCCCTGGGCCAATTGACTTGATACTTGGTAGGAAGCATCAGGGTGACTTGTAGATCAAAAATAGCTAAAATCGTTCCGATCGGAAATCCAAGATGGCCGCCATGGCAGCCATCTTGAAAATCTATTTTTCGCTTCTTCTCTTGAACAGAAAGGCTAATTGACTCCAAACTTGCTAGGAACCATCAGGTTGACTTGTAGATCAAAAATAGCTAAAATCGTGCCGATCGGAAATCCAAGATGGCCGCCATGGCAGCCATCTTGAAAATCTATTTTTCGCTTCTTCTCCTGAACCGAAAGGCTAATTGACTCCAAACTTGCTAGGAACCATCAGGTTGACTTGTAGATCAAAAATAGCTAAAATCGTGCCGATCGGAAATCCAAGATGGCCGCCATGGCAGCCATCTTGAAAATCTATTTTTCGCTTCTTCTCCTGAACAGAAAGGCCAGTTGACTCCAAACTTGCTAGGAACCATCAGGGTGACTTGTAGATCAAAAATAGCTAAAATCGTGCCGATCGGAAATCCAAGATGGCCGCCATGGCCGCCATCTTGAAAATCTATTTTTCGCTTCTTCTCCTGAACCGAAAGGCCAATTGACTCCAAACTTGCTAGGAAGCATCAGGGTGACTTGTAGATCAAAAGTAGCTAAAATCATGCCGATCGGAAATCCAAGATGGCCGCCATGGCCGCCATCTTGAAAATCTATTTTTCGCTTCTACTCCTAAACCCAAAAGCCAATTGACTCCAAATTTGGTAGGAGACATTGGGGTGACTTATAGATCAAAAATAGCTAAAATCGTGCCTATCGGAAATCCAAGATGGCCGCCATGGCTGCCATCTTGAAAATCTATTTTTCCCTTTTTCTCCTGAACCGAAAGGCCAGTTGACTCCAAACTTGGTAGGAAGCATCGGGGTGACTTGTAGATCAAAAATAGCTAAAATTGTGCCGATCGTAAAACCAGGATGGGCGCCATGGCAGCCATCTTGAAAATCTATTTTTCGCTTGTTCTCCTGAACTGAAAGTCCAGTTGACTCGAAATTTGGTAGGAAGCATTTGGGTGACTTGTAGATCAAAAATAGCTAAAATCGTGCCGATCGTAAATCCAAGATGGCCACCATGGCAGCTATCTTGAAAATCTGTTAAACCCTCCTAAACCCAAAAATCACTTGACTCGAAACTTAGTAGGAAGCATCAGGGTGACTTGTAGATCAAATATAGCTAAAATCGTTCTGATCAGAAATCCCAGATGGCCACCATGGCCACCATCTTGAAAATCTATATTTAGCTTCTTCTCCTGCACCGAACGGCCAATTGACTCCAGACTTCGTAGGAGACATTGGGGTGACTTGTAGATCAAAAATAGCTAAAATTGTGCCAATCTGATATCCAAGATGGCGGCCATGGCAGCCATCTTGAAAATCTATTTTTTGCCTCTTCTCCTGAACTGAAAGGCCAGTTGACTCGAAATTTGGTAGGAAGCATTGGGGTGACTCGTAGATCAAAAATAGCTAAAATTGTGCCGATGGTAAATCCAAGCTGGCAACCATTTAGAGTTTGTTCAAATGATCACGCTCAATTGACTGGCATGCCATATATCTTCTTCTTCAAAATAAAGAACTGCTTAAATGATGATCTTTTCATTAGTTGTGATGACAGGATTGGAAAAATGTTGCATAACATCTGCATATCTGCAGTGGCTATGTCACTCAGGTGAGCGACCCGTGGCCCGTGGGCCTCTTGTTTTCCCTATATATCTGTATAGAAAACTTCAAAAATCTTCTTGTCAGAAACCACTAGACCGATTTTAATATAATTTTGCAGAAATGCTTCTTTGGTGATCCTCTACCAAGATTGTTCGAGACATTTGGATTCGTCAAAAAACATGGCCGCCAGGGGGCTGGGCTTATTTTCCCTATATATCTATATAGAAAACTTTAAAAATCTTCTTGTCAGAAACCACTGGACCAGTTTCAATATAATTTTGCAGAAATGTTCCTTTGGTGATCCTCTATAAAGATTGTTCAAGCCTTTTGGATTCGTCAAAAAACATGGCCGCCAGGGGGCGGGGCTTATTTTCCATATATATCTATATAGAAAACTTGAAAAATCTTCTTGTCAGAAACCACTGGACCGATTTCAATATAATTTTGCAGAAATGTTCCTTTGGTGATCCTCTACCAAGATTGTTCAAGCCATTTGGATTCATCAAAAAACATGGCCGCCAGGGAGCGGGGCTTATTTTCCCTATATATCTATATAGAAATCTTTAAAAATCTTTTTGTCAGATACCACTAGACCGATTTCAATATAATTATGCAGAAATGTTCCTTTGGTGATCCTCTACCAAGATTGTTTAAGAAATTTGGATTTGTCAAAAAACATGGCCGCCAGGGGGCGGGGCTTATTTTCCCTTTACATCTATATAGAAAACTTTAAAAAATCTTCTTGTCAGAAACCACTGGACCGATTTCAATATAATTTTGCAGAAATGTTCCTTTGGTTATCCTCTACCAAGATTGTTCAAGAGATTTAGATTTGTCAAAAAGCATGGCCGCCAGGGGGCGGGGCTTATTTTCCCTATATAAGCTATATAGAAAACTTTAAAAATCTTCTTGTCCAAGCCACTGGACCGATTTCAATATAATTTTGCAAAAATGTTCCTTTGGTGATCCTCTACCAAGATTGTTCAAGCCATTTGGATTCGTCAAAAAACATGGCCACAAGGGGGCGGGGCTTATTTTCCCTATCTATCTGTATAGAAAAGTTTAAAAATCTTCTTGTACGAAACCACTGGACCGATTTCCATATAATTTTGCAGAAATGTTCCTTTGGTGATCCTGTACCAAGATTGTTCAAGCCATTTGGATTTGTCAAAAAACATGGCCACCAGGAGGCGGGGCTTATTTTCACTATATATCTATATAGAAAACTTTAAAAATCTTCTTGTCATAAAGCACTGGACGGATTTCAATATAATTTTGCAGTAATGTTTCTTCAATGATCCTCTACCAAGATTGTGATGGGTGGTGCGAAGGTGTTGTGTATCTTATGTCACCGGGGCGTCCAACTGATATTGGCTTACAGTTGGGCAAGGCCTGCTATCCTTGTAGCAGGTAAGGGTAGAGGGGGAATGTTTTTATTTCTTCTGTTTCTTCACTTTCATTCCTGTTCCTCTATCTTCCCTGTTCCTCTCTTTCATCTCTTCGACTGTCTCTTCTATCACTCTTCTCCCTTTCTCTGGGAGACGACACAAAATGACCCACAAGGGTTGACGTGTCGTTAAACCCCAACACAATAAACAATAAAACTACCAAGATTGTTCAAGCCGCCATGATTCGTTAAAATACATGGCCGCTAGGGGGCAGGGTTAATTTTTCATATATATCTGTATATAAAACATTAAAAATCTTCATGTCATAAACGACTGGACTGATTTCAATATAACTTGGCAGAAATGTTTTCTTAGTGACCCTCTATCAAGATTGTTCAAGCCGTCATGATTTGTCAAAAAACATGGCCGCTAGAGGGTGCGGGGCTTATTTTCCATATATATCTATATAGAAAACTTGAAAAAATCCTGTCGTCAGAAACCACAGGACTGATTTCAATTTAACTTCACAGAAATGTTTCCTTGGTGATCCTTTACCAAGATTGTTCAAACCGTTATGATTTGTCAAAAAACATGGCCGCTATATAGAAAATTTAATAGTCTTTTCAGAAACCACTTGACCGATTTCAATGTAACATTGCAGGAATGTTTCTTATGTAACCCTCTATCAAGATTGTTCAAGCTGTCATGATTGGTCAAAAAACATGGCCGCCAGGAGTCGGGGCTTATTTTCCTTATATATCTATAGAAAACTTAAAAACTCTTCTTGTCAGAAACCACTGAACTGATTTCATTATAACTTTGCAGAACTGTTTCCTTGGTGACCCTCTACTAAGATTGTTCAAGTAATCATGATTCGTTAAAAAACATGGCTGCCGGGGGCAGGGCTTATTTTCCCTATATATCTATATATAAAACTTTAAAAATCTTCTTTTCAGAAACCAATGGACCGATTTCAATACAACTTGGCAGGAATGTTTTCTTTGGTGACCCTCTACAAAGATTGTTCAAGCCGTCATGATTCATCAAAAAACATGGCCGCTAGGGGGCGGGGCTTATTTTCCCTATATATCTATATAGAAAACTTTAAAAATCTTCTCGTAAGAAACAGTTGGACCGAGTTCAATGTAACTTGGCAGGAATGTTGCTTTGGTGACCTTCTACCAAATTGTTCAAGAGTTCATGATATGTCAAAAACCATGGCCCCCAAGGGGGCGGGGCTTATTTTTCGTCTATATCTGCATATAAAATTTTAAAATTCTTATTGTCACATACCCCATGACCGATTTCAATATTACTTGGCAGGAATGTTGCTTTGGTGAACCTCTATCAAGATTGTACAAGCAGTCATGATTCGTCAAAAAACATGGCTGCCATGGGGTGGGGCTTATTTTCCCTATATATCTAAATAGAAAACTTTAACAATCTTCTTGTCAGAAACCACTGAACAGATTTCAATATAACTTGGCAGGAATGTTCCTTTGGTGACCCTCTACCAAGTTTGTTCAAGCTTTCATGATTCGTCAAAAAACATGGCCGTTAGGGCGTAGGGCTTTATAGCTATATAAAACTTTTTAAACTGGACCAATTTCAATATAACTTGGCAGAAATGTTCCTTTGGTGACCCTCTTTTAAGATTCAGTTCAAGTCGTCAAGATTTGTAAAAAAAACATGGCCGAGGGTGTGGTGGAGGGGTGTGGGGGTGGTTAGTGCTATAAAGTTTATACAAAAATCCTAGAGCAGTGAACTTGGCTGAAACTTCAACAGTAAATATGCAAATCTGTTTGGTCAGGTGAGCGATATAGGACCATCATGGTCCTCTTGTTCTCAAATATGTACCCTCAAATTAAATTTATGGCCAAGAATGGCTCTGACCTATGCAATTTGTATAGTAAAGTGATTATTTGGAATTTACAAAGGAGCATTAGGGCCACATATACTTTTATTTCTGTTGATAGGTATCTCGAAATTTCAACTTACTATCTCGAAATTTCGACATAATAAGTCGAAATTTCGACTTAATAACTCGAAATTTTGACTTAATAACTCGAAATTTCGACTTAATATCTTGAAATTTCGACTTATTATCTCAAAATTTTGACATAAGATCTCAAAATTTTGACTTAATATGTCGAAATTTTGACATAATAAGTCAAAATTTTGACTTAATAACTCGAAATTTTGACATAATATCTGAAAATTTCAACTTAATGACTCAAAATTTCGATTTAATAACTCGAAATTTTGACATAATATCTTGAAATTTTGACTTATTATCTCGAAATTTGGACATAAGATCTCTTGGATGGAATTCACACCTGGTAATCTCATAAGGGGGAGCCGCTGGTTACGCACTCAAAATCTTAATGCGAATCTCCGGCCATGACTTACGAGACATCCAGATGTCAACAAATGGATGCGTTCTCCTGATTTATTGATTTTTTTAGCTCACCTGAGCCGAAGGCTCAAGGTGAGGTATTGTGATCACTCACCGTCCGTCGTCATCGTCCGTCCGTCCACAATCTTTAAACAACATCTCCTCCTAAACCACTGATTGGAATTTGACCACAGGAATGATCCTTGGTTGGTCCTCTTTCAAAGTTATTCAAATGGTTCCAGTCCATTGCATATCTAGGCCACAGGAGCTAAAAATAGATTTTTTAACTAAAAACCTAAAAAATCTTCTTGTCAGAAACCACTAGACCCTTTTACATATAATTTTGCAGAAATGTTCCTTTGGTGACCCTCTACCAAGATTGTTCAAGCCATTTGGATTCGTCAAAAAACATGGCCGCCAGTGGGCGGGGATTATTTTCTCTATATATTCTATATAGAAAACTTTAAAAATCTTCTTGTCAGAAACCACCATACCAATTTCAATATAATTTTGCAAGAATGTTCCTTTGGTGATCCTCTACCAAGATTGTTCAAGCCATTTGGATTTGTCAAAAAACATGGCCGCCAGGGGGCGGGGCTTATTTTCCCTATATATCTATATAGAAAACTTAAAAAATCTTCTTGTCAGAAACCACTGAACCTATTTCCATTTAATTTTGCAGAAATGTTCCTTTGATGATTCTCCACCAAGATTGTTCAAGCCATTTGGATTCGTCAAAAAACATGGCCGCTAGGGGGCGGGGCTTATTTTCCCTATATATCTATGTAGAAAACTTTAAAAATCTTCTTGTCAGAAACCACTGGACTGATTTCTATATAATTTTGCAAGAATGTTCCTTTGGTGATCCTCTACCAAGGTTGTTCAAGCCATTTGGATTTGTCAAAAAACATGGCCGCCAGGGGCGGGGCTATTTTCCCTATATATCTATATAGAAAACTTAAAAAATCTTCTTGTCAGAAACCACCATACCAATTTTAATATAATTTTGCAGGAATGTTCCTTTGGTGATCCTCTACCAAGATTGTTCAAGCCATTTGGATTTGTCGAAAAACATGGCCGCCAGGGGGCGGGGCTTATTTTCCCTATATATCTATATAGAAAACTTAAAAAAATCTTCATGTCAGAAACCACTGGACCGATTTCCATATAATTTTGCAGAAATATTGTTTTGGTGACCCATTACCAAGAATATTCAAGCCATTTGGATTTGTCAAAAAACATGGCCGCCAGGGGATGGGGCTCATTTTCCCTATATATCTATATAGAAAACTTAAAAAATCTTCTTGTCAGAAACCACTGGACCAATTGCTATATAATTTTGCAGAAATATTCCTATGGTGATTCTGTACGAAGATTGTTCAAGCCATTTGGATTTGTCAAAAAACATGGCCGCCAGGGGGTGGGGCTTATTTTCCCTATATATCTTTATAGAAAACTTAAAAAATCTTCTTGTCAGAAACCACTGGACCAATTTCATTATAACTTGGCAAAAATGTTTCCATGGTGACCCTGTACCAAGATTGTTCAAGTAATCGTGATTCATCAAAAAACATGGCCGCTAGTGGGCGGGGCTTATTTTCCCTATATATCTATATAAAAAACTTTAAAAATCTTCTTTTAAGAAACCGTTGGACCGAGTTCAATATTACTTGGCAGGAATGTTGCTTTTGTGACCCTCTACCAAGATTGTTCAAGCCTTCATGATACGTCAAAAAACATGGCCCCCAGGGGGCGGGGCTTATTTTCCATATATATATCTGTATAGAAAACTTTAAAATTCTTCTTGTCAAATACCTCCTGACTGATTTCAATAATGCTTTAGTAACCCTCTACCAAGAATGTTCAAGCAATCCTGATTTGTCAAAAAACATGGCTGCTAGGAGGTGGGGCTTATTTTCCCTATAGATCTAAATAGAAAACTTTAAAAATCTTCTTGTCAGAAACCACTGAACTGATTTCAATTTAACTTGGCAGCAATGTTCCTTTGGTTACCCTGTACCAAGTTTGTTCAAGCTATCATGATTCGTCAAAAAAAAAAAAAAAAAAAAAAAAAATGGCCATTAGGGGGTAGGGCTTTATAGCGATATAAAACACTTTAAAAATCTTTTTGTCAGAAACCACTGGACCAATTTCAAAATAACTTGGCAGAAATGTTCCTTTGGTGACCTTCTTTCAAGATTAAGTCAAGTCATGATGTGTTAAAAAGAAAAAAACATGGCTTGGTGTGTTGGGGGGGTGGGGGGGAGGGGGGGGGGCGGCAGGGCTATAAAATGTATACATAAATCTTAGAGCAGTGAATTTGGCTGAATCTTCAACAGTAAGTATGTAAATCCGTTTGCTCAGGTGAGCGATATAGGACCATCACATGGTCCTCTTGTGTAAATTTAATAGACACATTTTGAATCAAAGCGCTGTAGGCGCTGGTGGCCTGGGCATCAGAAGGCCCCGGTGCTCCAAAACTCACCAGATTTGAAAACGTGATTTATTGATTTTTTGTAAATTTAATAGACACATTTTGAATCAAAGTGCTGTAGGTGCTGGTGGCCTGGGCATCAGAAGGCCCACATGCTCCAAAACACACCAGATTTGAAAACGAGAAAATGCATGTTCATGTTGTCCTACAATTTTAAGGTTTGTATAGACTAGATAACCAGTATAATTTGCATCCATATTGGAACAAGATTAAATATTTGCATGCAATGACAAATGACTAGAGATCCATTTGAAAGCCTGTAAAATATACAAAAAACAAAAAAAAAAAAAAAATGTGTCCACAATATACGGATGCCCCCGCTTTGGGCACCTCTATAAAACTTTGGGTACCTCTATATAACCTTGCCAAATTAGCCTACGTCAGTGTGGGGGAGCTTTGGACACATTTCTAGTTAACAAAGAATCCAAGTTCCAAAAATAATGAAAACTATAAGGCCTTTTGCCTGCAAGGTCAGTAACTCTTAAACCATGAGAATAAGAAACTCAATTTTGTGTTCTCTAGTAAGCGATTTTCAACAAAGAATCCACAAATAATGAGAAATATAAGGCCCTTTGCCTGCAAGGCCTGTAACTCTTAAACCATAAGACTAAGAAACTCAGTTTTGTGTTCCTTAGTAAGTGATTTTCAACAAAGAATGCAAAAATAAAGAGAAATGTAAGGCCCTTTCCCTGCAAGGCCTGTAACTCATAAACCATAAGACTAAGAAATTCAGTTTTGTGTTCCCTAGTAAGAGACTTTCAACAAAGAATGCAAAAATAAGGAGAAATATATGGCTGCAAGGCCTGCAACTCTTAAACCATAAGACTAGTACCCATTTATATGCATAAGTTTGCCCCTAGGGGCAAATTTACCCCTAGGGGTAAACTTGTCACATAAACACATTTGCCCCTAGGGGTAAAATTTACCCATTTGGGTGAAATACCCCTGCTCAAGGGTAGGGGCAAATATATATAAAATAAAATACCCCTAGGGGTATATTTCGTCATGTAAACACAATTTTTAATTTACACATATGGGTAAATTTTATAAATATATTTGTTTATTTTGCATACATTTTATTTGTTACTTACTTGATGTCTGCAGGTATACTTGTACCTTCACTATCACAAATTAACATTTGTAAGTTGTGGTCACAAGTCATATATTTAACATGAATACTATTATGCTAGCAGTTTGGATATGATTTAAGGTAAATACGATTTATATCACGAGGGTAGTTCAATAAGTTCGTAGAACTTAGTATTTTTCTATACAATTCAAGATTTCTTTTTTCATTTTTGTGCAGTGTAAACCTTTGTCAGTTGAATGATAACAGCCGTTCAGTCAACACGTACATTTTTTGCTCTTACTTTTTGTTTGAAAACCTATACCCATAGGCAAAAATGGAAAGTCAGAATATTGAGTTCAGAGCAGTCATAAAGTTCCTCACTAAGGAGGGTGCAAAGGCCAAAGAAATCCATCGGTGCATGGCTGATGTGTATGGTGATAGTAGCCCAAAGTATTCCACAGTGGCAAAGTGGTCAGCAGAATTTAAATGTGGGCGAGACTCCTTAGAAGATGACCCAAGGCCAGGTCGCCCTGCTGATGTCATCAACCAGGAGTTGATCGACCGTGTTGAGAGACTTGTGCTAAACAATCGCCCAATCAAAGTGCCAAACTTGCTTCAGAATGTGGTATTTCTAATGGAAGTGTTTACACTATAATCCATGAACATTTAGGCATGTCAAAAGTATCTGCCAGGTGGGTACCCGAAACCTGAACATACAAGATCGTCAGCAAAGGGTGGAGTCAAGTCAAGAACTTCTTGAAGTCTACAATGCTAATCCAGAAGACTTTCACACTCGTCTTGTAACAGGAGATGAAACTTGGCTTCACCACTGGGACCCAGATACTAAAAAAGAGTCCATGCAATGGAAGCACCCTGGCTCACCCCCACCTAAGAAATTTCGTACCCAACCATCAGCCAGCAAGGTAATGGCCACGGTGTTTTGGGACTCCAAAGGGATTATATTGATAGATTACAAGCCTGCTGGTACTTCAGTTACAGGAGAATACTATGCCAATGTCATTAAACAATTAAGGGTTGCTATTAAAGAAAAATGAAGGGGAAAGCTAGCTGCTGGTGTCCTTCTTTTGCATGATAATGCCCCTGTGCACGTCCAGAGTTGCACAAGCGGCTATTTGTGAGTGCAAGTTCGAGCAGTTAAATCACCCGCCATACAGTCCAGACCTGGCCCCAAGTGGTTATTATCTGTTTCGAAATTTGAAGTCCCACTTGCGTGGAATGAGATTTCGGGACAATGATGAGCTCAAGGCTGCTATAGAGGCTTGGTTTGAGGACCAAATAGACGACTTTTATTTTAAAGGCTTAAAAGAAAAGTGGGCCAAATGCATTGAAGTAAAGGGGGATTATATTGAAAAATAATGTTGAAACCATCTTCCAATCTATGAGTTAAACCCCGAGTTCTACAAACTTATTGAACTCCCCTCGTATTTCATGAAAATGGTCTCATCCCTTATTTTCTGAGAAAAACAGGGAAAATACATGTTCTACCAATTTGTTGTTTGATAATTTTGCCTAGAGAGCGATAAAGGTTAATGACTGAACAAAAATACATTACCAGGCTACAGAAATGAATGGTACAAGTTCAGACTGTATATCTGTTCAACAAACTCTGCACAGTCTGAATATGGTCTTAAAACAGTTCAATATGTGACAAAATATTAGAACTGCAAGTGGATTGTGATGATCATGGACAGTCATTACCGATGAACAATTATTTAATTTTAATATTTAGAATCTAATCTGTAAATATAAAATGCCCTGACTAGACTGTGCAGTCATATTTAAAGATCACCAGAATTGAGTTCCCCTGAATTGAGTTCCTTCTGATAACATTCAACATTTAAATATTGAGAGTCAGTCTGACCTAAATCCTCAAATAATTTATCTTTATGTATTATTGTTATCCCATTTCTGGCTTATTATCAGTAAGTTCTGTTAATTAGTGCTTGTTTCATATCTGGAGCACACAGCTTATGAGTGGAAAAATGTTAATATGGTACTTTAACAGAAACTGACTTTAATACATAATTATGTGACCTGCATCTGCATGGGCAGTCTAATCAGGGTCTACACTGTTTGTAAACAGAATCTTTGTTGTATAGTGACTAGTGTAGACCCTGCGAATGCACAAGCTGATCTGAGTATACTCTGTTCACATATGTCATAAGGTCAGTTTCTATTTGGAGAGCCTCAAATGTTATGGGGTCAGCCTGGCTATGTACATGTACAGTTTGGAGGCATAATTGCTTTCAGTAGAATATTCTAAACCCTGCCTAAACTTTGGTGGGACTATACTGTCTTGCCGCTGGTATGGCAGTAAAATAGGGAACAATGGAACATATATTACTAACTACCAAATAATACTTTTTCTTTCATCCAAAACTTCCGCAGCAAACTGCCTCAGAAACTTTCTCAAACAATTCATATTTGATAATGCGGATTAACGCTAAGCAAGCTGGGTAAAATTTTTAGCAGATGACATTTTGAAAAAAAATTTTTTCCCGGGATACAAGTTTTGCTATCTCATGCAAATTGTCTCTAATAGAGAAATTTTGCGTGAAATGTCAAATCCAGTTCTCTGGGAAAAATAATAAAAGTATTATCAATTTGTCATCTGCTAAATTTTCTCAGAGAGTGTTAAAGGTTAAAGAAATAATGATGCTATGATAGATAGGCTTTTAATAAAAAAAAAAACTATCATTTGCCCCTTCTTCCTATATAACACATATAAACGCAACCGTTTACCCATGGGGGTATTTAACAAGGAGGGGCAAATATTTACCCCTAGGGGTAAACTTAATGCAGGTAAACGGGGCTTAAGAAACTCGGTTTTGTTCTCTAGTAAGTTATTTTCAACAAAGAATGCAAAAATAAGGAGAAATATTAGGCCCTTTGTCTGCAAGGCCTGTAACTCTTAAACCATAAGACTAAGAAACTCAGTTTTGTGTTCCCTAGTAAGTGATTTTCACTAAAGAATGCAGAAATAAGGAGAAATATAAGGCCCTTTGCCTGCAAGGCCTGTAACTCTAAAACCATAAGACTAAGAAACTCAGTTTTGTGTTCCTCAGTAAGTGATTTTCAACATAGAATGGAAAAATCATGAAAAAGACAAGGTGTGCATCCAGAGTATAAGTAAGGGAGATAACTCCAGACAGATAGTTGGTCGGACAGACGAACGCTCAGGCACCTTTGCCTGCAAGGCCTGGATCTCTAAAACCGTATGTCTGAGAAACTCAATTTCGTGTTGTCTGAAAGTGATTTTAGATTTTAATGCAGCAGCGCCAGTTGCACGTGGAGTTACGCAGTTGTAATAACATGTACGGGGACTGACTAGTATAGTATAAACATATTTAATTGCCTTTTCTTCAAATAATAGTGCAAACAATGGGGTCCCGGAACAAATGCTAAGGAAATTTAACATTTTGTGTATTTCAAAGTAGACGTAGGTTGCAGTGCATTTTATTTGATATGTTAAATAAGTATTCCATAGTCCAGATAGCTGAAAATACCTTCATTATGCATAACCAGCGGCTACCCCTTACGAGATTACTAGGTGTGGAATTGCAAACGAAGAATCAACTTGAAATATGTCGAAATTTCGAGATAATAAGTCTAAATTGCAAGATATTAAGTCGAAATTTCGAGTTATTAAGTCGAAATTTCAAGTTCTTAAGTCAAAATTTTGACATAATAAGTCAAAATTTCGAGATCTTATGTTGAAATTTTGAGATATTAAGTCGAAATTTCAAGACATTAAGTCGAAATTTCGAGTTATTAAGTCGAAATTTCGCGTTGTTAAGTCAAAATTTTGACTTATTATGTTAAAATTTTGAGATAGTGAGTCGAAATTTCGAGATACTTATCAACAGAAATAAAAGAATATGTGGCCCTAATGCTCTTCCGTAGGAATTTTTGTCTAAGAAAATAATTTTTACTTTTCTTTGCTGAACTTGATTTATTGATGTTTCACAACAATATTGTAAAAATTTCAGAAAATTGAACAAGCAGAACTTGTTGAAAATCTGCCTCCAAGTTACCTGCCTTATAGATTTCTGCATAATTTGCATTCATTTTTACTATGGGAAAAAATGAAAATATTTGACTTTTTAAAAACCAAAGACTAGAATAAAACTTTTTGTACATAGGTAGTTAAGACAAATGGTTTTGCATTAAATCTGCAAATTTACTTCATTTGTGTACAGCGCCAAGCAAAAAACGACTTTTTGAAAGATGTCGAAAGCACAATAGACAGTTATTTTTGAGCTAACAGTGTAGACCCAGATCAGGTGTAGCTGAATGCAGCATCTGATCAAAGTCTGCACTCATTTACATACATTATCAGATAGACAAGTGGAGTTGTTTAGTCATGAGGATAAGTACTGTATGGAATAACATGGTCCAAATATTTATGGTAGATATGGTTATGCTTGATAACAAATACCATAAGTGTGGGGCCGGGCTCCATAGTGCAGTTGGTTGCACCTCTAATTGCAGATTCAGGGGTCACAAGTTTGAATCCCAGCTCGGCCACATAAATTCTGTGGAGATTGATTGTGAAATAATTTCTATGGTGATTCTTCCACTTTGACATTAAGAAGGGCACTTGATAGCTACTGGTGGAAGTATGTACACAAAGTACTGGTTAACAGCTTTGAGGACTAAGCCTGCCCAGGAAAAAGTTGTGATTAGGTTAACCAACCAGCTTGGCATGATCTTATCATCTTAACAGTTTAATCCAAAGAATTCATCTATTATATCCCAAGAAAAACTTTCACTTACTGTGACAGTTTCGGTTCTTATCGAGAACCATCATCAGATAGTGACTGTGACACCGTGGTGTCATGGGACTTGGACTGTTTGCCAAAAGACTGGTTCCTAGTGGTTAACAAAGACCTGAGGATGTTGCTCAGATTGTATGCCCCCTGGTCCCGGCTTATGACATGTGGAGTCCGACTGATCCTGATAGCTTCTTTGACTTGTCTGAGCCTCTGATTATTCTCCCTGTCAACTTTTGCCCCTTCCCAATCGATGGCAGTAGTGTTGCAGAATCAGATCCTGAACGGGCAGAGGTACTGATTGGTCAGTTCAATGATGTGTTCAATAAAACTGAGTACAAGGAAGTTCCATTAACTGAGAGATTGGCACCTTTCATGGATAATATTGTAATTTCATCAGAGAGAGTTAAAAAGCTACTTAAGGGCTTACTAAAGCTTTAGGGCCTGATGAGCTTCATCCTAGAGTCCTTAAGGAATTAGCAAATGAACTGGGCTCAGTATTTTCACATTTGTTTCAGCAATCTCTTGATACTGATGAAATCCCAAAAGAATGGCTTCTTGCAAACATTTATCTCTCTTTAAGAATGGAGATAGAGCTCTTGCTTCAACTATTGCCCTGTGTCACTGACAAGCGTACCATATAAGTTGCTTGAACATCTTGTTTGCTCAAATATTATGGCTCACTTGGATCAACACCAACTTTTGTCAGAGAGGCAACATGCATTTAGAAAAGGCACAATTGTGAAACTCAGCTGGTTATGAAATGGTAATAAATGATTGGGTAAAAATCTTGGACAAAGGAGGACAGGTGGATACATTTATTCTGGATTTCTAAAAGGCTTTTGACACATACCCTCATAAACTACTTAAAAGCAAATTATTTTGTTATGGCATTGGCGGGAAGACTCTCAAATGGATAGATTCCTTTCTTTGCTACAGAAAACAAAGAGTTGTTGTTAACGGTGAAACTTCAGGGTGCCACTATGGCGGCCATTTTTGATTTCCGATCAGAACGGTTTTAGCTATTTTTGATCTACAAGTCACCCCGATGCTTCCTACCAAGTTTCAATTTAATTGGCCTTTTGGTTCAGAGAAGAAGCAAAAATAGATTTTCAATATGGCCGCCATGGTGGCCATCTTGGATTTCCAATCGGAAAGATTTTAGCTATTTTTGATCTACAAGTCACCCCGATGCTTCCTACCAAGTTTCGAGTCAGTTGGCCATTTGGTTCAGGAGAAGAAGCAAAAAAATAGATAGCGGCCATCTTGTATTTCTGGTTGGCACAATTTTTAGCTATTTCTGATCTACAGGTCACCCCGATGATTCCTACCAAGTTTCGAGTCAGTTGGCCTTTGGTTCAGGAGGAGAAACGAAAAATAGATTTTCAAGATGGCCAGCATGGAAGCCATCTTGGATTTCTGATCGAAACAATTTCAGCTAGTTTTGATCTACAAGTCACCCCAATACTTCCTATCAAGTTTCGAGTCAATTGGCCTTTTGGTTCAGGAGAAGAAGCGATAAATAGATTTTAGTTTTACCCAGCATGCTAAGCGTTAATTGTTTACAAGATATATATTACTAGTACATTGTATCTTTCAAAGAAGAAATTTCAGTAGCCCTGCTCATATAGTAAAATTCTACTAGAAAATAAGAAACTGAAAGTTGAACTCTAACATTTGAGACCATCAGTCAGTCTTTAAACTGAGACTACATGCATGTTGCAGTTGGTGTAATCAGCCTTTTCTTTCTAAACAGGTTATTAATCCAAAGAAAAAAGCAAAGAAAAGAGGTTACAAGAATTCAGGAGAGGTAATTACATGTATTGTGATCTTATATACTTACCCACAGAAAACTTTATGCATAATCAAATGTATGGGAGGGATGGTTGGTACCTGAGAGTATAGTAGAATTTTGATATTATAAAGTCTACAAAATCAAATTTTATGGACTGGGAATTGTTGGGTTAGGATCAGGGGATGGTATTGCAGAAGGGAGTTAAAATTAACTACTACTATTGTTCATTTAATTCTAGAACTTGCCTTCTTTATGGAACTGTTTCATTTTAGGGAAAGGAGTACACTTTACAAAGGAAATAACTATGCCATGGAAATATTTGACTTCCTTCTCTTTAGGGGCTACTGCTAATGGAAAGAATAAGCTCATCTGGGAGCACATTCTTTCCTTTTATATAACCGTAATCTCCATTTTTGAAAGGTTTCAAATACTTGGGAGGAACTTTTATCTACAAAAGTCCTTTGTAAAATGGCAGCAAAATTCTTCAGGTTTGTCCATTCAGGGCAAGTACCTTGGACCCCATATATAATGCTTCAGAAAATAATTATTATAAATACCCTAATAATTAGAACACCATATCTACCTACCATTCTTGTCCTAAAATTTGAAATAGTCCATTCTACTACAGCTTGATGTGTCTAAAATATTGCTTATGTATGGCAAACAGTGTAGACCCTGATAAGATGCCACCTGATCTTGGTCTACACTGTTTGCAAAGGCCTATATGTCCCAACACAGGGTTATTACAGTACTTGAAAAATGGTGCTACATAGAGCAATAAGATGCCGGCCTCAGTGGCTCAGTTGAATGCGCCGTCCGACTGGAGACCAGGAGGTCGCGGGTTCAACCCCCGCCGAGGTCGGCAACATTCTTTCGTGGAGATTGATCATGAAATATTTTCTACGGTCATTCGACCCCCGCCGAGGTCGGCAACATTCTTTCGTGGAGATTGATCATGAAATATTTTCTACGGTCATTCTCTCCCTTCCGCTGATTCAAGAAGGGCAGTTGTCAGTTTCTGGCGAAAGAATGTGCACAATACTGGTTAACCGCTTGGAGGACTAAGCCTGCCCAGTAAACGTGTGGTTAGGTAAACTGACCGCGCTCGACATGACCCCATTGGGTTGACTGGGCCGTAAAACCTCAACACAACAACAACATTCTCTCCCTTCCGCTGATTCAAGAAGGGCAGTTGTCAGTTTCTGGCGAAAGAATGTGCACAATACTGGTTAACCGCTTAGAGGACTAAGCCTGCCCAGTAAACGTGTGGTTAGGTAAACTGACCGCGCTCGACATGACCCCATTGGGTTGACTGGGCCGTAAAACCTCAACACAAACAAAAGAGCAATAAGATAAATTTATTTGTTTCTTTTAAGGCTCCATATTCCTCAAAAATAGACATTTTTTTATCCAACAAAGGTTTAATAAATTGATATATAGTATTAATATGATCATAAAATGTGGCATCTGGAAACCTGTAAAATTTCAATTAGTCTTGTTTTTTAACTGGATAAAAAATGAAATGATTTTTTATCACATCTCTGAATTAATCAGAATTAATGTTGGCAACATTAATTCAGAGATACGATAAAAAATCATTTCATTTCAAGAATGAGAAACTAATTGAAATTTTACAGGGTGTCAGGTGCAACATTTTATGATTGTATTAATACCATATATCAATTTATTATACCCCCGGCATACAAATTATGCCGAAGGAGTATATCGTTTTCGTCTGTTCCGTTAGTCTGTTCATCAGTCCGTCTGTCCTTCCGTCCGTCCTTCCATCCGTCCAGATGTGATTCTATAACCAAGTTTTACTTCGAAGTTTTTTGATTACTTATAACTCTGCAGCCACTGATAAAAAAATTTTCATATTTGGTATGGGGTTACCTGGAAGAGTTCTCTTCCATTCTACTTGTATGAACCCCTGGGTCATGCCCCAGGGTGGGGCTGGAAGTCAAAATCTAGGACACCCCATTAAAGTAGTATTTTGCAGTTTATATATACAAACAACCTCTTATTATACCCTGGGCATATTTATGGCATATGAAGTATGCCGAAGGGGTATATAGTTTTTGTCCATTCTGTTAGTCCCTTCATCTGTCCGTCCGTCCTTCCGTCCATCTGTCTGGATGTTATTCCATCTGTTAACCCTTTCTAACTAAGTTTTACTTCAAAGTTTTTTGATTACTTATAACTCTGCAGCCACTGATCAAAAACTTTTCATATTTGGTATGGGGGAACCTGGGAGGGTTCTCTTCCATTCTACATCTATAAATCCCAGGGTCATGCCCCAGGGAGGGGCTAGAGGTCAAAATCTAGGACACTCCAATAAAGTACTATATTGCAGTTTGTTTATACAAACAACCTCATATTAAAGAAGGATGGGCATCAGACATGTTTATTACATCAACATTCAGTGTAATAAGGTCAAGGTCATTGTGACCTTATTTTCATGCTTCAGTGATTTTGATGTATATTTTGAAGCCTATTTCATGGATTAATGCCTCAATAAAGTAGTATGTGGCTGTTTGTTTATACAAACAACTTCTTAAAAAAGGATTGGCATCAGACATGTTTATCACATCAACAGTCAGTGTAATAAGGTCAAGGTCATTGTGATCATATTTTCATGCTCCAGCGATTTTGCCTAATATCTTGAAGACTGTTTCATGGATTAATATGATACTTGGAATATTGGTTCTGTGTGACATTACGATTGACAGCATAACAAATGTATATTTCATGGTCTAGTGATTTTGCTTAATATCTTTTAGATTATATAATGGATTAACATCATAGTTGGTATAATGCATCAGTGTGACCATCAGATTAATTTCTCAAGTATATGTAGGTCAGTGACCTATATTTTATGGCCCAGCAAATTTGCTTCATGTCTTGAAGGCTATTTACTAGGAAAGTTGTTCTTGGGATGATAGATCAGTGTCACTCTGAGACTGACATTGTAAACTATATCTTGCCTTATATCATTGTCATTAACTTTAAAATATTTTATAATTAAGAAATGGCGCTGGCCTCGGGTATTTGTGACCCTCTGGGCACTTGCTCTAGTTAAACCTTTCTTGGATAATAAAATGTCTATTTTTTTTTAGGAATATGGAGCCTTTTATTTGAGAAGCCTATCCCATGTAAGCCAACTAAATAAAGCCCTAAGGAGACAATTTGCATGAAATTTCAAACCCTGCTTTCTGGGAAAATTGCATGAAATTTCAAACCCTATTTTCAGGAAAGAAGAAGAAAAATATTTCCAAATATTGTCTGCTGTTTTTTTTTCCAGCGTTAATGAGAAAAAAACCTATATCCTTAACTGTCTGAACAATTCGGGTATTTGTGTATGGGTTGTAAAGGCACTGACCAGACTACAGGGATGTCCAGGCTGTCTCTTGGCCTTATATTTATATATAACATAAGACAGGTTTTCTGTAGAAGTGGTTTATTTCTTCTGTTCCTTTCTGACAGCTGATGGTTATGAACTGTAGGACTGAGGTTGTGCCTTCATTCCTTGACTATTTAAAAGGAGGGTAAGTTATCTTTATGGATGCTTTAACATAGATTCTCTCTGTTTAACCTTCAGCATTGAGTGGATGAAATTGCTTCTTATCAAGCATAAGGTATCATTAGAGATGTGCAAAATGTATAGATTTAAGGGAAAATGATACACTTTCAGGATAGGAAACTGTCAACATTGTTTTGGCTCCCTTCTGAAAAAGGGCCAACACTAAAAGGAAATTTGGAAGCAAAGCCTTTCCTTTTAGAGGTGACCTCTTTCAGAAGGGGATTGGTGTGTAGAAATGCAAACATTGTCTCTTTTGTTAAAAATGGCAGAAAATTCACCAAGTGCATCCTGTCTTCTTAACACTTAGCACTCTGGGTAAAATTTTCAGCAGAGGACATATTGAAAATTTTTCTTACTTTTTCACCAGAAAACAGGTTTTGACATTTCATGCAAATTGTCTCCACTGGAGACAGTTTGCATGGCAAGTCAAATCCTGTTTTCTGGGAAAAATAAGAAAAATATCATAACTTGTTTTTTGCTGAATTAGCCCAGAGAGTTGTAAAGTTTAATAAATCCTGTGCATCTACACATTCTCAGAAGCAGTTTTCTCTCCATGGTTATATTCTACAAGTATTGTAGCTAAAGACTATTTAACCAGCCAGTGAAGACCTCACCTAAGTCAGATCAGATGGAAAAGTATAAAAGAATTTCTTAAAAAACATTGTAGGTAAGGGATTTTGCAGCTAAAATCTCTGGGAAATGTAGCCTGAAGTCAAATGTATGAAAATTCAACCATAATCTGAGAGATATCCTGATAAAATTAGTCAATCTATTTGTTTTGATCTTTTCTTGATAATTTATTGAAACATAGAACTGAAATAAAGTAATGGGTTGGAACATTAGCTGCTAAAAGCTGTTTATTTAGTATATTTTCATGCTCCCTGAAGGAAGAACATATAGTCGCCGCTTTGTCCGTCTGACCGTCTGGCCATCCGTCCATCACACTATTGTCAGGAGCATATCTCTAAAAGTATTGAAGATAATTTAATGAAACTTGATACACTGATAGAGGGCCGTAATGGGAATTGCAGAATGCAAGAACCATAATCCTGTTACCAGTATTTACGGAGTTACTTAATTTTTGCAATAAAAAGCTTGTCCGGAACATATCTCTACTAGAAGGGAATTAAATGAAACTTGATACATTGATAGATGGCCATCAGAGGAAGTGCAGAGTGCAAGAATCGTAACTCTATCACAAGTAATTATTTCTGCAATAGTAAGCTTGTACGGAGCATATCTCTAAAAGTATTGAAGATAAATAAATGAAACTTGATACCCGATAGAGGGCCATGAGGGGAATTGCAGAATGCAAGAACCATAACCCGGTCACCTGTATTTATAGAGTTACTTCCCTTCTTAATTTTTGCAATAAAAAGCTTGTCCGGAGCATATCTCTGAAAGTATAAAAGGGAATTAAATGAAACTTGATACATTGATAGATGGCCATCAGAGGAAGTGCAGGGTGCAAGAACCATTACTCTATTACAAGTAATTACAGATTTATTTCATTTCCTAATTTTAGCAATAGTAAGCTTGTCCGGGGTATATCTCTAAAAGTATTGAAGCTTGATTCAGTGATAGAGGGCTATGAGGTGAAGTGCAGAATGCAAGAACCATAAGCCTATCATCAGTATTTATGGAGCTATTTCCCTTCCTAATTTTTTCAATATTAAATTTGTCAGGTGCATATTTCTGAAAGTATAAAAGAGAATCAAATGAAACTTGATACATTGAGAGATGGCCATCAGAGATAGTACAGAGAGCAAGAACTGTAACTCTGTTACAAGTAATTATTGAGTTACTTCCTGTCTTAATTTTTGCAGTAATAAGCTTGTCCATAGCGTATCTCTTAAAGTATTTTACTCTTACACTAACATAACCCTCCCACTACTGCGCGTCTTCGGGGAGCATCTTTCAGTTTCACCGATTCTCTTGTTTTGTTTGTTTTGAATCCATGCTGCATTTGATGCTAATTGTCTGAGATGTTGTGTACTATTGAGAATTCACCTAAAAGAAGAAAGGTTCAGCATATGTACTGAATCATTTATGGAATCAAACGACAGTTTCCAAAATATAACCTTTCTTTTATGTAATTTTTCTTTTTTGCTCAGTACATACATGAAGGACAGAACATATCTGGAGTTTTACTACAGTATTTAGCCTAAGTATTGGGACATCTTGACACCTTCCCATACTTGTACTAAAATTTGAACAAGTCTGTTTTACTATCTGTTGATGTGTCTACAAACTGCTGGATGAGCGGCAAACAGTGTAAAACCTGATCAGATGCATCAGTTCTGGGTCTACAATGTTTGCCCAGGTCTGTCTGTCCCAATATTTAGGGTTATTACGATATCATTATTTATTTTATGGAATATTTTCTTACTCCATGAATTTTGTTATTAAACTTTAATGTTTTTGCTAGCATAATTTAGATGTGAAACTTTAAATATTTTGTATCATTAGGAATTGTGAATTTTGGGGAAACATGGGACATGGTGGAAAGCTGCACATACATGTACAGTGGTATTAGGGACAGAGTAGACAGTCTCATATGAAGAGCCTCAATTAAATTGAGACTCCAGTTTTACTTCTTTTATGTGTTCTTTGTTTCCAAGGGCTACCGTTGTAGATTTGATTGTGATTTAACAATTTTTATGCTCCTGCACATTCAAAGAATAATGGAAGGGCATTAAGTTTTATCCGTCTGCCTGTCCATGCTAAAAAAATTATGTCCGAGCCATAATATTGAATATATTCATTTAACTTCTTAGGTAGCTAAATCATATTGAGATAATGTGTCATGAACAAGTACGACAACTCTGGCTACTTCTGTTTTTGAATTATCTCCCCTTGCCTAACATCCATGTATTGTAATGCTGAAAGTTCGTGTCTGGGTCTAAACTACTAAACTGTATGGAATATATTCATGAAACGTCACAGATGGCTAAATCATATGAACCCATGTGTCGCGAACAAGGAAGACAACTCTGGCTAGTTTGGTTTTTGAATTATCCCTCTTGCCTAAAATCCATGTAGTGTAATGCTGAAAATTTGTGTCCAACTCATAATTCCTAAACCATATTGAATATATTCATGAAATTTCCTGGATGGCTAGATCATATTGAGATGATGTGTCCTGAACAGGGAAGATAATTCTGGCTACTTCGGTTTTTTAGTTACCCCCTCTTGTCTAAAATGCATGTAGTGTAATGCTGAAAATTCGTGTTTGGCTCATAACTCCTAAACCATATGGAATATATTCATGAAACTTCACAGATGGTTAAATTGTATCAAGATGATGTGTCACGAAGAACAAAGACGACTCTGGTGTAACTTAAGCATTGTATGATACAAAGGGCACCAGGCTGGGACATCCTTCTCCCATGGACACTTTTCTAGTTTCATGTTATTCTTTGTCCTTGTCCCATGGACACTTTTCTGATTACATGTTATACCTTTGTCTTTTGACAGGATGGAGATGAATTTCACTGTTGCAATAGACTTCACTGCTTCAAATGGAAACCCTTCCACACCTAGCTCACTACATTATTACCAGCCCAACTTCTTAAACCAGTATGCTGCTGCAATACAAGCTGTTGGTGAAATTATACAGGACTATGATACGTAAGTTGCCAATCATGAAATAGGAAATAATAATATGACTGGCACAGTGACTCAGTGGTAGAGCGTCCACTTTGTGACCGGGAGGTTGCGGGTTCGATCCCCAGCCGGGTCATCTTGTTCGTCTGTCATTACTGACAATGCCAATCCTAATCAACTGTGTGATGTGTTATTATTTGTGTGTTCTAAGATGGCTGATGAGACCAATCTTAGCTCTAAACTGCCTGTTGCAGATAGAACAAGAGAGGTCTGAGGAAGAAAGCTCTGTTGGTGATGCCTTAGCTCTGGCTTTCCGCTGTGCACGTTTCTGCTCGGCTTCGCTGATTTTTTTTGCTTCATATTCACCAGCTCCGCTTTTTATGAGGCCTCGCCACTTTGTACAATCTTGTGCAATCTATTCCCATGACTCTGTTGGTATGTTGAAGTCTTTAAGGGAGGCTTTAAGGGTGTCCTTGTATCGCTTCTTCTGACCACCATGGGAGCGTTTTCCTACTTGAAGTTCTCCATAGAGGATTTTCTTTGGCAAACGTTCATCAGGCATTCCGCTAACATGGCCTGTTTATCTTAACTGTGCCGATTTCAGAAGAGTATGTATACTCTGCATCCCTGCCCTTTTCAGGACTTCTATGTCTGGAATCCTGTCTTGCCACTTGATCTTTAGAAGTTTTCTAAGACAGCTTGTACGGAAGTGGTTCAGTCTTTTGGCATGCCGTCCAAGTTTTGCATGCGAATAATAGTGTTGGCAGCACTACCGATCTATATACTTTCAGCTTTGTGTCAAGTCTGATTCTCATCTGGGTCATACTAAAGACTTTAAAAATGGTACTAACTGCTCTTTCGCTTGGCGCTCAGCATTAAGAAAGTAGAGCTAGAACTGGTCAGCTCAGTGTCAGTATAATGTGACTGGGTGGAATATCATATCAAGTGTCTGGGACATGATATTTCAGTGAGGCAGCACTCTAAAAGTGAGCACTGAGCTCCCTGCCACATCCAGACACCGTCGTAATATGACTGAAAGATTGTTGAAAGGAATGTTAAGCCCAAATCAAACAAAAGTGAAATAATAATAGAGTTCATAACTTGAAATTATGCCTGTTTTCAGCAAAAAGTATTGATATTTTTCTTGTTTCTTCATGAAAACATATGGTGTGCAACACACAAAAAGGGCCCGTATGCAGTTTGCAGACAATGCAGGCCCAGATAAGGCTGCGCATAAGCACTGCATAGGGGCACTTTTTGTGCGTTGCACAACATATGGTGTAATATTCAATAAGTGAAATAGATAGACTTTCAGGGGAGGCACCCTGTCAAAAATTTTTTTTATGTGAAAATGGCTTCACTCTAAAATGAAAGGATTTGCATATTCTTTCTGGGTGCATATTCTTTCCTTTTTGAGTAGACCACTTTTCAGACAGGTCTGTTTTTGTAAGTAAGCAAACAGGAAGTCACTTATGTTGTCTAGTAAGCACCACTATGCTTGTTTTTGTAAGAAATAAGAAAAAACATTTATCTGGATATCTCTCTTATGTTGTGCTAATAAAATCATAGTTCTAGATATAAGAGTGGGTATCAGGTGAATAATTTTCTTATTTCTCAACAAAAGCATATGTTGTTGCTACTCATTAGTAGTGCCTCGCCAAAGCACTTCTAGTAAGTACCCACAACATTTGATATACTGTAAAACAATTTGTAGGCTTTTGATTGGATAGTGCAAGGGCAATTATTCTCCATGTATCCCATGAGCAAAATGTTGCCTTCTCACACTCCCCTTTGCTGAAAAGCAATGTCAGCGATCTTGGATTTGCTGCACAGTTGATGTGAAATTAAAGCAAAATATCACAATAATTTTCAGCTAATAAATACCTAAAAACAAAACTTTTGTTTGTTTCAATTCATTTGGTACTTTATTTCATTGTTTTCCATTATTAAACTCTCATGCTAACATGACATATAAACATTTTCCCATTGAGCTAATGGTAACGTCACATTGATCAAACCACAATAATTCACATCATCATTAGTGAACAAGTTTGAGATCATAACTTAAATATTGTTTGACCTTGAAAGACCTATGTGCAAGGACACTCTGAGACATACGTTGACATGTCTGGGCTGGTTTCCCATCCGCGTGCAGAATTGTGTATGTCCGTCGTCGAAGAAGAAGACATAATCAAAGTATAACATAAAATAAATTCATAACTTGTAACAATACATTTACTTATTACACTGAATATATAAAAATATTTTTCAACAAAATTCCGTAGTAATTTCCAACACATAAAATATAGTATTTAAACACTTAATTTGAATATCAATTGTTGTGTAAACACACATACCTTATATCTACTCAGGCGTAGCAGAGCGGAGCCTGAGGTATTTCTCCTATACTGACTGGGTCTAAGCTGTGTTAAGGATTTAAAATTGTCTTTATTTGGAGAACCACTAGTCACAAAGTGGAATTGAATACTGCACGTTATAAGTATAAACATGCGTATAGGATGAAAAAGTTTTTTCGAAAATCATTACATGTGTAAACACACATACCTTATATCTACTCAGGCGTAGCGGAGCGGAGGTATTTCTCCTATATGGAATGGGTCACAGTGCTAAGGAATTAAAATTTTCTTTATTAGGAGAACCACTGTTTATGAAGTAGAATTGTGTACTGCACATTATAAGTATAAACATGCATTCAAACTAATTATTTCCATTGAATACAATGTTGTATATCAGTAACATAAATAACGATTTTATATTCAACATGGCAAGCATACATTTTACACATTATGTTAATGTATAATTTTGCAGTACCACAAGGTGACATTATTGCCTTGTAACACTGTTAATGCCACTTTTAATAAAAATCACGACAGCAGTGGCACACATATAACCAGTACTTAGCATTTTTAGTTTTATATAATGGATATTACTTAAGAGTATTTCTGTATTTAATACATAATGTAAATGCGGAGAGATATTTGTTCCTATTTAAGGTAGAATTTATTTTATACTTTGTCTTCTACATTTAAATATATTACTAAACAAAACATTATATATATAATTTATTTATGTAAAGTAACGTAAACAAAACTTCATCCATACAGGTACAGCTTGTATACATTTTGTCGCATAACTATTGACTTTGATCAAACCACAATAATTCACATCGTCAATGTAGTGCAGGCAAAGGAGCACATTTGATGATGTTGCATGTAAACATTTACATCTCACGACGTCTGCTGCAAATGAATTCTTTGGAAAACATTGCAACAATGTACAAATTGTCATGAAAAAGCTTTGCAGTATAACAGTTCCATTATTCGATTCTTGACGGGATACATAGGATCCCATTCCGTGCTTGAGAGCGATATTTGCTTTTACCTATAGCTGGGGTAAATATCACTCTCAGGTGGGGAATGTGATCCCATGTTCCCTGTCATGAATCCAAATAAGTCAGAAATGAGAACCAGAATGCACAATCGATGGTGCGCCATCACAAATTTCATGCTCTTTGCTAATGTTGCTAATAGCATGACCGACAGATGGACGGACGGACTTGCTCTCCCACATTCTTTCCATGAGGGGAAGTCATGTAGCATGTTTGGTTAAATTCCGCCCAAAGGTTTAGAAGATAGCCTGACGAACAGATGGATAGACGATGGATGGATGGAAAAATGATGTTGCTCTCACACACCCTAACCATGAGGGGAAGTAATGTAGCAAGTTTGGTTGAATTCTGCCCAGTGGTTTAGGAGAAGTAGTGTGAAGAACAGCTGGATGGACACATGGAAAAATAATGTTGCTCTCGCACACCCTTACCATGAGGGAAAGTGATATAGCAAGTTTGGTTGAATTCCGCCCAGTGTTTTAGGAGGAGATAGCATGATTTTTTTTTTTTTTTTTTTTTTTTGATTTGGGTTTTACGGCCCTTTCAAGAATATTTCACTTATATCGAGCCGATCGTTCATCGAAGGTGGGCGAAAACCGGAGTACCCGGAGAAACCACCTGACCATCCGTAAGCAGAACTTGGCTTTCCCACATATGACCCGAGCTAGGCTCGAACCACAGCGGTGAGAAACATAATGGATTAAGAGTCAACTCTCTTATCCACTAGGCTACGGGGGCCCGCGCAAAGAGATAGCATGATGGACAGATGGATATATTGCTCTCGCACTTAGTCAATATAATGCTCTCGCACACACATACCATGAGGGGAAGTGATGTAGCAAGTTTGGTTGAATTCTGCCTAGTGGTTTAAGAGGAGATAGCGTGACAGACAAATGGATGGACGACGGATGCATGGACACAGTGGTTTAGGAGGAGATAGCTTGACGCACAGATGGATGGATGACAGATGCACAGAAAAAAATGTTGCTTTCGCACATCCATACAATGAGGGGAAGTGATGTAGCAAGTTTTGTTGAATTCCTCATAGTGGTTTAGGAGGAGATAGCATGACAGACAAATGGAATGCACGGACAGATGGACACAAAGAAAAATAATGTTGCTCTCGCACACCCCAATCATGAGGGGAACTGATGTAGCAAGTTTGGTTGAATTCCGACCAGTGGTTTAGGAGGAGATAGCGTGACAGACAGACGGAGGGATGACGGACACACAGAAAAATAATGTTGCTCTTGCACACCCTTACCATGAGGGGAAGTAATGAAGCAAGTTTGGTTGAATTCCACCCAGTGGTTTAGGAGGTGATAGCCTAATGGACAGATGGATGGACGACGGACACACGGAAAAAAAAAATGTTGCTCTCGCACACCCTTACCATCTGGGGAAGTGATGTAGCAAGTTTGGTTGAATTCCACCGAGTGGTTTAGGAGGAAATAGCATGACAGACAAATAGACAGATGACAGACACACGGACGGACACACAGAAAATGATGCTGCTCTTGCACACCCTTACCATGAGGGGAAGTGATGTAGCAAGTTTGGTTGAATTCCACCCAGAGGTTTAGGAGGAGATAGCGTGATGGACAGAGGGATGGACGACAGATGCACAGAAAAAAAAAAATGTTGCTCTCACGCACCCTTACCATGTGGGGAAGTGATGTAGTAAGTTTGGTTGAATTCCCCCCAGTGGTTTAGGAGGAAATAGTGTGACAGACAAATGGACGGATGACAGACACATGGACGGACACACAGAAAATGATGCTGCTCTTGCACACCCTTACTGTGAGGGGAAGTGATGTAACAAGTTTGGTAGAATTCCGCCTAGTAATTAAGGAGGAGATAGTGTGGTGGACGGACAGAAGTGCCCATAATTTTAAAACACACAAGTATACAGTCATCCCTGCGGACGGACAGATGTTCTTACGAGAGGTACCTTATGAGGTTATTCCTTTGATCTTTCTTTGGTCTTCTTTAACCCTACAACTACTGTTTTTATCTATTTGCCAACCCCACAACACATTTTATAACCCCACAATGACGGAATAAATCGCAGACACCAATACAAATGCTGGCCTCCCAATGTACCTGGCGTACTTACTGACGGACGGATGGATGGAGGCGTTAACAATATCCCCATTGCTTTTTTAAAAAAGCGTGGGGATAAAAATATAGATACTTTTGGTTGAAAAAAGTGCCTGATCAAGAGCTATGATGCTATTAAAGGATGTAGAGTGAATTAAGCTGAGAAACTTTTTTTTTTTAAAGAACTTTATCTTACGAATGCCTGGATGGATTAAATTTTTACTTGGACTGATGTTAGATACTGGTCCAAAGTTTTATTCTATGCAAGCTCCACCCCCTCAGTATTAGTGAGGTCAAGGTCACTACCTTAACCTAAAGTTAGTTATACATTCAAGTTTCAGAAGAAAGTATCTTCTGAATGCCTGGATGGATTTTGTTTATACTTTGACAAGTGTTAGGTTCTTGGTCAAAAGTTGTTGTGTGCAAGCTCCAACTACCTCAGCCACATTCATGTAAGGTCACAAACTGAGCATGATGTTTAAGTTTTACATTCATGTTTTTCATGAAATATACCACCTGAATGCCTTATTGTATTAAGTTTCATAAATATATTCCATATGGTTTAGGAGTTATGGCCCGGACCCAGTTTACTATATGGAACTAAGCCAAGGGCAGATAATTCAAAAACCAAACAAGCAAGAGTTGTCTTCCTTTTTCACAACACATCGTCTCAAGGTCATGCATGCACCTGTAAAGTTTCATAAATATATTTCATACGGTTAAGGAGTTAAGGCCCGGACACGGTTTACTATATGGAACTAAGTCAAGGGCAGATAATTAAAAAACCAAACAAGCAAGAGTTGTCTTCCTTTTTCATGACACCTCGTCTCATGTCATGCAAAGTTTCATAAATATATTCCATACGGTTTAGGAGTTATGGCCCAGACACGAATTGTGACGGACGTACGTACGGGACGGACGGATAGGGGTAACACTTAATGCCTTTCCGCTGTTCTTCGAATAGCATCGTAAAATTAAAGGAGGCAATTGATTTAACCCCATTATATTTACAGGGATAAGCTGTTCCCAGTGTTGGGATTTGGTGCAAAGCTTCCTGATGGTACAGTCTCTCATGAGTTCCCATGTGTAAGTACAACAGTTTCTGTCAGTGCATTGTACTTCATTGTTAAAATTGAAGAACAATGTAGGATACGAAGATGGCACACAGGAGTGGTATTCACCAAGACCAGTCCCACAGATTTTGTTTCAGGATTTTCACTGCTTACTTCCTACAGTATCCGTATAAATAGGCTTTAATTTGACAGCATTCATTTGCAGACTAGTTGGAATCTTTGATCTTTGTCTTATGTCAATTTACAATTGCCTCATGTGCTGTACTCTGGTTTACTAAAAGCAAAACCTCAGTCATTGACTTGATATGCATACACCCTTAATTATTGTAGACATGTTAGAATGGGGGTTTAACATGTGTACATAAAGCAAAGACCTTGATCAGCCTGCATGAGAACATAAAGCAAATGCCTTGATCAGCCTGCATGAGTAGATAAAGGAAAGACCTTGATCAGCCTGCATGAGTAAATAAAGCAAATACCTTGACCACCCTGCATGTAGATAAAGGAAAGAACTTGATCAGCCTGCATGAGTAGATAAAGCAAATACCTTGATCAGCCTGCATGAGTAGATGAAGGAAAGACCTTGATCAACCTGCCTGAATACATAAAGCAAAGACCTTGATCAGCCTGCCTGAGTACATAAAGCAAATACCTTGATCAGCTTGCATGAGTAGATAAAGGAAAGACCTTGATCAACCTGCCTGAGTGCATAAAGCAAAGACCTTGATCAGCCTGCCTGAGTACTTAAATCAAAGATCTTGATCAGCCTGCATGAGTACATAAAGCAAAGACCTTGATCAGCCTGCATGAGTACATAAAGGAAAGACCTTGATCAACCTGCCTGAGTACATAAAGCAAAGACCTTGATCAGCCTGTCTGAGTAGATAAAACAAAGACCTTGATCAGCCTGCATGAGTACATAAAGCAAAGACCTTGATCAGACTGTCTGAGTACATAAAGCAAAGACCTTGATCAGCCTGCCTGAGTACATAAAGCAAAGACCTTGAACAGCCTGCATGAGTAGGTAAAGCAAATACCTTGGTCAGCCTGCATGAGTAGATAAAGCAAAGACCTTGATCAGCCTGCATGAGTAGATAAAGCAAAGACCTTGATCAGCCTGCCTGAGTACATAAAGCAAAGACCTTGATCAGCCTGCCTGAGTACATAAAGCAAAGACCTTGATCAGCCTGCCTGAGTACATAAAGGAAAGACCTTGATCAGCCTGCCTGAGTAGATAAAGCAAAGACCTTGATCAGCCTGCATGAGTAGATAAAGCAAAGACCTTGATCAGCCTGCCTGAGTACATAAAGCAAATACCTTGATCAGCCTGCATGAGTAGAGCAAAGACCTTGATCAGCCTGCCTGAGTACATAAAGCAAAGACCTTGATCAGCCGGCATGAGTAGAGCAAAGACCTTGACCAGCCTGCATGAGTACATAAAGCAAAGACCTTGAACAGCTTGCATGAGAAGATAAAGCAAAAACCTTGATCAGCCTGCATGAGTACATAAAGCAAAGACCTTGATCAGCCTGCATAAGTAGATAAAGCAAAGATCTTGATCAGCCTGCATGAGTACATAAAGCAAATACCTTGATCAGCCTGCATGAGTACATAAAGCAAAGACCTTGATCAGCCTGCATGAGTAGATGAAGCAAATACCTTGATCAGCCTGCATGAGTAGATAAAGGAAAGACCTTGATCAGCCTGCATGAGTACATAAAGCAAATACCTTGATCAGCCTGCATGAGTAGATAAAGCAAAGACCTTGATCAGCCTGCCTGAGTACATAAAGCAAAGACCTTGATCAGCCTGCATGAATAGAGCAAAGACCTTGACCAGCCAGCATGAGTACATAAAGCAAAGACCTTGAACAGCCTGCATGAGTAGATAAAGCAAAAACCTTGATCAGCCTGCATGAGTACATAAAGCAAAGACCTTGATCAGCCTGCATAAGTAGTTAAAGCAAAGACCTTGATCAGCCTGCATGAGTAGATAAAGCAAAGACCTTGATCAGCCTGCATGAGTAGATAAAATAAAGACCTTGACTTGCCTGCATTAGTAGATAAAGCAAAGACCTTGATCAGCCTGCATGAGTAGATAAAAGCAAAGACCTTGATCAGCCTGCATGAGTAGATAAAGGAAAGACCTTGATCAGCCTGCATGAGTACATAAAGCCAAGACCTTGACCAGCCTGCATGAGTAGATAAGGCGAATACCTCGATCAGCTTGCAGAGTTTGATTGACATCTGCACTTTTCCACTAGCAATATCAGTAGTATCCAGGCTGTGCTGTTGTAGGTTTGAGTCATGGCTCTTCATAAAATGCATTTTTTTCAGTCCAAAAGTATTAATATTTTGCTTATCTCTCCAGGTAAACATATGTTGTGGATACTCATTATAAGCATCTCACTGAGGCACTTCTAATGAGTACCCACAACATATGTTTTCATGGAGACATAAGAAAGATATTTACCTAATTCCAACTCTTATCTAGGCCTATAGTTTTAGCATTTGGTGAACATGTCAGAATGTACATTTTTAGCGCACTGGGACTATGTCACTGGAGAGCTTATGTTGTCACCCAGTCCTTGGCGTCGGCATCTGTCTGCGTCCATGTCAGTGTCCGCGTCGGCGTCCGCGTTAGCACAATGTTTAAGTTTTCAAAGATGTGCGTAGTTTTTTTTTAATTTTTAAGTTACTACTTTCATATTTGTCCTACACCTACCTTAGGGTAAGACCTTTCAATAGCATACACTCCCATCCCCAAGTTAGACCCTTTATCTAGGCCAAGGTCAGTTCTTACTTTGTCATTTACACCCATGTTTAAGTTTTGAAAAGTGTACATAACTGCTGAAGTATTCAAGATAGAGCTTTAATATTTGGCCCACACCGGCCTTAGACCTTTCAATAGCACATACCCCTTCCTCAGTTTGACCCTCTGCCTAGGTCAAGGTCAAGTCATACTTTGTCATTTAAACCCATGTTTGAGTTCTGCGTTTAAGTTTTGAAAAGTGTTTGTAACTGCTGAAGTATTCAAGATACTGCTTTAATATTTGGCCCACACCTACCTTAGGGTGACACCTTTAAATAGTACACCCCTTCATTAGTTTGACCTTCTGCCTAGGTCAAGGTCAGGTCATACTTTGTCATTTACTGCTGTATTTAAATTTTGAAAAGTGTACATGACTGCTGAAGTATGTAAGATATAGCTTTCATATTTGTCCACTTCAACCTAAGGGAAGATGTTTTAGTAGCTCAGTTTGACATTCTTCTGACATCAAAGTCCGGTCATACTCTGTCATTTACAGCTATGTTTAAGTTTAAGTTCTGCATTTAATCTTTAATATTTAAAGATTGTTTTCTTATCCGATCAGCCCTTTCCAGTGAGCTGGGTTGTCTTCTGACAACTCTTGTTTCATGTTGCTGCCATCAATGTTTTCAGAATTTCAACCCACAGAATCCCTACTGTGTGGGTATACCTGGTGTGATGCAGGCCTACTACACATCACTCAAACAGGTGCAGCTGTATGGACCAACTAACTTTTCACCAGTCATTAACCATGTAGCAAAGTAAGTAGAGGGCAGTAGATACTCATCAAAGGGTGATAACTCTAATATGGAAATATTTGCTCCCATTCCCATGGGGGGCTACTCTTAAAGGAAAGAATTTTCTCCCTTTCCTTTAAATGCTGCCCCCATCTTTGAGGATTTAAATACCATGGAGACAACTTGCTGCCTGCAAAAGTTATCTTTCTTTGCAGATTGGCAGGAAATCTGTCAGTTTTATCCATTAGCCTTAAATATTGGCTCTTTAAGTGGGGCCAAGATAATGTTTACTTATTTTTCTGCAAATATATATGCTGAGGTGATTCTTCGGAGTTCCATAATATATGTTTCCCTTGTAAGTTAGAAAAAATATCCATTCGTTTTGTTTTGAAGCCTGTTTATAACGAGTAGATCTGTTGTGTTGTATGTGCAAAATTATGTTTGATGCTCAAATCATGGCCCAGCAAGGTCAATATGCTAATGGTGAGACCTGGAGCAGTTTGTACATTTGCATAATCTGGCCAGGATCTTGTTATGCCTCCAACTTCAAAGAAGATATCTTAATAACCTTTTGAGGTAGGACCTTGAAACTTAATGAGCTTACTAGGCTGAGGAGATAAACTGATTAACTTTTGAAAAAAAGTTGGATTAATTTGTAAGAGTTATGCCCTTTCCAACTTCGGCATTTTGTATGGATAAGCATATAGACGGGGGCTAAGTATTTTACAAACAAATTTCTGGTTTGATGTAGAATGCACAAAAAAGTACCCTTATACCATTTTACCGCCTACTGAGTTGCCTAAAACATGCATGTTCTGATCAAACTGCTCTTCTGGAGTTGTTATGCCCCAAACTTTGAAATATTGCTTCTGGCTTGTCTGTTCATTTGTTTGTTCGTTCATTTATCACACTTTCTAGTGCATAGCATAAGTTTAGAACTATGCACGCTAATGTTTTGAAATTTCATATATGGATTCCTCATGAAAAATGACCCGTATTTTTTTTCTTATCCGAATTATCCCCCATTTTAGAGTTATTTCCCTTTTAATAAAATAACATTGAAATATCATTAGCAAGTTATCTCAAAAAGTATTTAAACTAGAGCCTTGATATTTTGTATACTGATTGGGACTGAGGAGATCACCTGATTAAATTTTCAACTATTAAATGAAATGTTGTTGGAGTTATGGCCCTTTGCAATTTTTAGCCATTTAATGTTGTTGCTTTCTTGTGCATTGTATAAGTTTGTAACCATGTATGCCAGTTGTTTTGAAATTTCATATATGGATTCCTCATTAAAAAATAGTTGACCTGTATTTTCTCTTATCTGAATTATCTCCCATTTTAGAGCGATTTCCCTTTTAATAAAATAACATTGAAGTCTCGTTAGCAAGATATCTCAAAAAGAATTAGAGCTAGAGCCTTGATATTTGGTTTACTGATTGGGACTGAGGAGGAGATCACCTGGATAAATTTTCAACCAATTAAATGAAGTGTTGTTGGAGTTATGGCCCTTTGCAGTTTTTGGCCATTTAATGTTGCTTTCTTGTGCATAGCATAAGTTTAGAATCATGTATGCTAATGTTTTGAAATTTCATGTATTCCTCATTAAAAAATAAGTGACTTGTAATTTTTTTCTTATCTGAAATATCTCCCATTTTAGAGTTATTTCCCTTTAATAAAATAACATTGAAGTCTAGTTAGCAAGATATCTCAAAAAGTATTTGAGGCAGAGCCTTGATATTTGGTATAGTGATTGGGACTGAGGAGGAGATCACCAGATGAAATATTCAACCAATTAAATGAAATGTTATTGGAGTTATGGCCTTTTGCAGTTTTTGGCCATTTAATGTTGCTTTATAAGTTTAGAATCATGTATGCTAATGTTTTGAAATTTTATATATGGATTCCTCATGAAAAAATAGGTGACCTTTATTTTTTTGTCGCACCTGCTTATAGCAGGGTGCGATATAGGCATCCGCTTTTCTGTCCGTCTGTCAGTCCGTCCATCCGCACTCACGTCCGACTACTTAGGGGGCAAAAAATTTGGACATTTTGCCACTTAAGTAGTCATTCCTGAGTGCATATGGGATTTATTCCATAGACATTTAAGTGGCAAACATTTGCTCTTACGTGGCTTGCCGCTTGAGAGAATTTTCCACTTATGTAGTCATTATGCGAACGCCTAGCCACCTAAATGTCCATTCGTGTGAACGTCCGTCCGTCCATCCGTCTGTCAACATTTATGTCGACGTTCGACATTTATGTCAGATTTAGCATTCTAATCAACTACAAGACTAAACAACCATCAAACCCTGCATGAAACATCTCCCTGACCTCCTGACTTTGCGACATAGGCATCCGCTTTTCCGTTCGTCTGTCCGATCGTCCATCCGTCTGTCAACATTTATGTCGAAGTTCGACATTTATGTCAAAGTTAGTATTCTAATCAACTACAAGACTAAACAACCATCAAACCTTGCATGAAACATCTCCCTGACCTCCTGACTTTGCGACATAGGTGCCTGCTTTTCCGTTCGTCTGTCCGTTCATCCGTCCATCTGTCCATCCGTCTGTTAAAAGTTCTGTTATGTCGAAGTTCGACATTTATGTCAAAGTTAGTATTCTAATCAACTACAAGACTAAACAACAATCAAACCTTGCATGAAACATTTCTCTGACCTCCTGACATTGCGACATAGGCATCCGCTTTTCCGTTCGTCTGTCTGTTTGTCCTTCTGTCCATCTGTCAACATTTATGTCGAAGTTCGACATTTATGTCAAAGTAAGTATACTTATCATTTACATGACTGAACAACCATCAAACTTTGCATGAAACATCTCCCTGACCTCCTGACTTTGCGACATAGGGGTCAGATTTTCCATTCGTCTGTCTGTTCGTCCATCCGTCCGTCCGTCTGTCAACATTTGTCGAAGTTCGACATTTATGTCAAAGTTAGTATTCTAATAAACTACAACAACCATCAAACCTTGCATGAAACATCTCCCTGACCTCCTGACTTTGCGACATAGGCATCTCCTTTTCCATTCTTCCGTCCCTTTGTCCGTCCGTCTATCAACATTTATCTCGAAGTTCGACATTTACGTCAAAGCAGGGCTCGGGAAAACCGGAAAAATAGCCGTTCTGGACCGAAATTATGAATTCTGGACCGATTTCAAACACCCCAAAATGCTAATACATCGGTCCAACAGGTTTGTGCCTTGAACCCCATTTTTCCCCAACCAACCAATTTTCACGAATCAATGATGTCTAAAAAAATCACAAACAGTCAAGTCTTCCCAAACTGACAACGTCCGCACACCTTTTAAATGCGATATTATGGTAGTTAAAAGGCTCTAAACGTTCATTTGACATGTATATTGGAGAGACCGCTGAATAATGGCAACCTACCGCAGCACAAATTAATTACGTCATTATCCAAACATTATCAAAAAATCAACACTTCACTGACCTTTGTGCGGTAAACAAGCGATTAACACGAATCATCAGTAACAGTAGTCTGATAATTAATCCGTTTGTGTGACACGTGTGAATACACTGAGACTGCAAAACATCCAGGTGCAGTCGGCGTGTCCAAAAGATCAAAGGTCTCTTTACTTAGAGTGATAAAAGAATGCACCGCTTGAACGCACCCGTTTTCTTCCTCTTCTTTTTTGTTTTGATCAACACGGTTTGTCGGTCCAAGATTCGATAAATGAATTCCAAAACCGTGTACGTCCTGATCAGATGTCGCATACAACCGCGTCTGATCTGGGTATTATTGATTGCTTCTTCTTTTTTTTTTTTTTTTTGTTGTTGATTGCCCTAGTATAATTCAAGGTAGATTTCACGGTAAAATTAAGTAATGCACCACTTGCGCTAGACAAGATTGGTCAGTGCTTAAAATTTAAGCAGTCTGATCAAATCTTGAAACATTGAAAACTGCAAAACCGCCCGTGGAGCAGGCCTTTTTTATTAGACCTAATTAGGTCCATCAAAGTCGTTTCGTTCCGTCTCTCCTGTTTCCCGCCGTCTTCGCGCTTATTCAAGATGGGAATCAGTTTTTTATAAATAGTTTAGGAAAACCCTGCGGAGGTGGAAATAAAACAAAACCGTTTTTTTTTTTTTTTTTTTTTTTTCTTTCTTTCTTTTTACATACCTGACTTTTTTTACTGATGACGCCGGCTTTGATCATGCTCATTATACCCAGACTTCCGTCATGTAACGGAGTTGAGGTGTATTATTTAAAAGGAGTTATAGGACTGCCAATTGTCATTAGTTTCCGTGACAGGTGATGATATATACATATTTATTTTTTTGAAAATGGGCTCATTGATGACGTCATCGTCATCGGCTGGACCGATTCAGATTTCAAAATTTCCAGAGCCCTGAGTCAAAGTTAGTATTCTAATCAACTACAGTTCTACAACAACCATCATACCTTGCATGACACATCTCCCAGACCTCCTGACTTGTCAGGTACATTGACCCAGTGACCTTGACCTATATTTTGCGCTCCAGTGACTTTGACACAATTTACGTTGACGTTCCAGATCTTCTCAAATATAAGATATACAACTACCAAACCTTGCATAGTGCTTCTCCTAGATGTACTGATTCGGCAGGTACCTTGACCCAGTGACCTTGACCTATATTTTGTGCTCCAGTGACTTTGACACATTTTGCGTCGGCGTTCAATATCTCCTCAACTATAAGGCCTAGAGCCATCAAACCTTGCAAAGTGCTTCTTCTCAATGTACTGACTCAGCAGATACCTTGACCTGGTGACCTTGACCTATATTTTGGCTGCAGTGACTTTGACATAATTTAGGTCAAAGTTCCAGATCTCCTCAAGTGTAAGACCTCTAGCCACCAAACCTTGCATAGTGCTTCTCCTACATGTATTGACTCAGCAGGTATCTTGACACGTTGACCTCGACCTATATTTTGCGCTCCAGTGCACATTTTATGTCGACGTTCAATAGCTCCTCAACTGTAAGGCCTACAACCACCAAACCTTGCATAATGCTTCTCCTCAATGTACGGACTTGGCAGGTACCTTGACTCAGTGACCTTGACCTATATTTCGTGCTCCATTGACTTTTACACCTTTTACGTCAGCCTTCTATATGTCCTCAACTGTAAGGCCTTTAACCACCAAACCTTGTAAAGTGCTTCTTCTCGATGTACTGACTCGGCAGGTACCTTGACCTAGTGACCTTGACCTATATTTTGCACTCCAGTGACTTTGACACATTTTAAGTTGATGTTCGGTATCTCCTCAAATATAAGACCTACAAATACTAAACCTTGCATAGTGCTTCACCTCATTGCACTGGCTTGGCAGGTACCTTGACCTGGTGACCTTGACCTATATTTGACACATTTTACGTTGATGTTCAATAACTCCACAACTATAAGGCCTACAACCACCAAATCTTGCATAATGCTTCTCCTTGATATACTGACTTAGCAGGTACCTTGACCCAGTGACCTTGACCTATATTTCACTCTCCAGTGACTTTTACACATTTTACATCGACGTTCCATTATCATTGGGCTGTATAATAGGAAAAGTCAGTGCTGAAGAGATAGCCATTAGAGGGAATGGCACTGGCCTGGAATATAATGTGCCCCACTAGGCACTTTGTCTGTATTATTTTCAACCCAGTTTTCCAACTAAGCACTCAGCTAAGAATGAAATAAACTTATTTAATAACTACGTTCTGATTGTGGCTCCTGTGACTTTTGCCCCAGCAGGTGCGACAACGCCTTCCGTGGAATTCTTGTTTAGCTGACCTGAGCCAAAGGCTCACGGTGAGCTTTTGTGACCGGTCTTTGTGCGTCTGTGAGGGCTATTCTAGAAAAAAAAACATGCGGGGGTGGGGGTGGGGGGGGGGGGGGTGGTGAAGAGGGCACTTTTCTTTCTTTTTTTTTACCCCACCACCTACAGATTTCAATTTCCTCACAGACCCACCACCTACAAATTTAGATAGTTGTTGCTTCCAACTACCCATAGAATTTAATTTGTGTAATACACGACCACCAACAGAATCAAAATACAGTACCGCTCAGGTGAAAAAAAAAACAAAAAAAAAAAAAAAAAAATTTTTTTTTTTCAATCGGCGGACCAATTTTATAATCTGCGATTTTCCCCGGAGTGGTTTTGAGTAAACCACTCCAAGTGAAAAAGTTTTACTCGAAGTTATGTGCTTGATATTCCGAGGGCATTCCGCGGATCTCATGATATTTGGAGTGTTTGCGAGTATTTGCGAGTGGCGATAGATAATTCTGTGCAGGTAAGTTTGACCATTCGGATCATTCTCTCTCTCACTCTCTCTCTCTCACGACGATAACCAAACAAAAATTGTTACAACTGCGAATACAATAAATACTCGGCCTCGGTGGCTCAGTTGGATGCGCCGTCCGACTGGAGACCAGGAGGTCGCGGGTTCAACCCCCGCCGAGGTCGGCAACATTCTTTCGTGGAGATTGATCATGAAATATTTTCTACGGTCATTCTCTCCCTTCCGCTGATTCAAGAAGGGCAGTTGTCAGTTTCTGGTGAAAGAATGTGCACAATACTGGTTAACCGCTTAGAGGACTAAGCCTGCCCAGTAAATGTGTGGTTAGGTAAACTGACCGCGCTCGACATGACCCCATTGGGTTGACTGGGCCGTAAAACCCCAACACAAACAAACAAACAAACAATAAATACTCTCTAAACTAGTGCTGGCAGCAGCAGGATCAGACTGCAAAAATTCTAGAGGAGATGCCGATCTGACTTAGTATTTTACAGTGAAAATAAGGCTCAACATTTCATGTGAATCACCCAGCAGATTGATTCACATGTAATGTCACACTTAATTTACACTGGAAAATAAGAAAAAAAAAGAGTGAAAATGCTGTCTGCTGAAAATGCTAAGCGCTTCAAGGATTAAAGTATAGATACATTTCATTTGACAAGGGAGACAGACATGGACACGCTGAAATGTATCTACACTGCTCGGATTGAGGCCTGGACCGTTGATGATTGGACCATTGTTGGGGCTGTCCATTTAAATCACCACTTAATGATGATGGTGACTTGGTATCTTATATTTCTTTCAACATAAAAAATAAAAAAAATAAGTCATATCAAGATGATAGAACGCGGCGTATGATCAGGGTATTCACTGTTGCAAAAAACAGTTTGGCCATTTTTCTCTAGGAATATCTAAATCTTATAACAGGATGTACCTAAAATGGATGAGCCAGAATCTTACAAGCTTTGCAAACTCTCTCTCGCTCTCTCTCTCGCTCTCTCTGAAATGCTCTTTCTTTTTACCCTCATGCAAATATGAGGTCTCCTTTCGAGCTAGAAGTTGTTTGCACTGACTTTATTGGAAAAAAATGATATTGCACCGGCGGGAATCGAACACGAGACATGATCGCGGATTCGATCCCCGTGTTGTAGCGATTTATCATGAAACACATGTATTTGCTATGGTCATTCGCTCCTTCCACTGCTTCAAGATTGGCAGTTACAAGTTTCTTGCGGAAGGGTGTTCAGTGCACTGGTTAGCCGCTTCTTGTATAAGCATGCCCCCCTCTTTAATGGCGTGATTCATAAAAAATGCTGTTCCCCATGCCGTTTGCATGGGCCCCGATTTGTAAAGCAATTGCAGTTAACTCCCTTCTAATAGTCAGTTGCAGTTAGCTCCCTTAAAAGAGTAACAACCTGCCATGTGAGGACGTTATCCGACATTTATCAGGGTACAAATGAATATTATGTTAAGTTATTCTCTTACAGTATATATATTAATAACATTATCTTTATTGGCTTACACAGCAATCTTCAAAACTTTCTTTTCCATGTAAAGTGTTCTGCTTTTTGTGTCTTCAGCTTTCGATATACAAAACCAAGACCATAATTTATTTAACGAGTAAAAGAGAGAAGCGAGTATAAACCTAGCATCGGCGGGAAAGTGTCTTCAGAATGATATTTCTCAGATAATATTGTCATATGCCCTTGTGGACAATCTAGGCAGAGTCTTCCAGGGTAGAAACCAATACTAAGTTATGAGGATAAAGTGTCTTGCTCAAGGACACAACACATAGTGCTCGCAGGTATCAAACACGCAACTTCTGGATTACCACTATCTGGGCTAATTCAGCAGACGACAAATTCATTATTTTTTTATTACCAAGAAAACAAGATTAGACATTTCATGCGATGGAGACAGTTTGCATGAAATGCAAATCCTGTTTCTTGGAAGAATGAGAAAAATATTTCAAAATGTCATCTGTTGAAAATTTTACACAGAGTGCTAAGCGTTATGGTTTGCACAAACAAATCGGGCATGAGTCTGTGCATGGCGAAACTTACCATAAAACTTGTACGAAGAGACGGATCAGCCTGCACATCAATAAACTGATCAGAGCATTCGTTAATCGTATGTACCTCTTACAATCTCTGGGTTTAACAAAACGTCTTGTGTGACGGGCGAAGACTCGGATCAGTCTGCGCAACTGCACATTCTGATAAAAAGCATTCGCTGCTCGTATGTACGTTTGATAGCTGGGCTGTTCGAACCGGGATAAACAGTACGAATGCAACAGCACATTCTGATCAGACCCTTCGCTGATCGTACAGTATGAACCTTCTTTGCAACTTCTTTGGACTCCGGGCTATCCAAGAAGCTTGCTTTATATAGTGGGTCGATGCACAGACTGACCTGTGTCTTTGCTGGTTGCACCTACATTGTAGTATTGTATGTTTTGTCCGTACATTGTAAATCATACTTCAGACATGAGAACTTTGTACCGACGTAATTTTGGTTTGAACTGGAGTTAAACGGCCCAGTCCCAGGCTTCTCAAGCCTTTCATATGGGGCTTTAAACCAAGGTCCACATCTCCGTATGACCTAGCTGTTTGTGGGACGTATAAAACTCATTCACTCATCTGAATTGTCATTAGCCTCTATTGTCCCTTGTGTGCGTAAAGTGTGTTTTTGTGCGACAGACACCTTTTTCACATGGGCTGTCTTATTGATTCAATGCCTCTTTGATAGCAGAAATGCCCCTTTATATAAATTTATATTGACACGTGCGATTGCTGCACGCGAGTGAGAATTTCCCAGTCTTTTACCACAGTATGTCATTTATATTGAGTGCGTGCGGTTGTTGCATGGGAATAGGCAGTTACAGAAATACCAAATATAAATAGGTAATTTGTCGATTGGAGGCAGATGTTTGATTCTCTTTGTGATTTATGTGTGTTTGTATTGTTTTCTATGGCACATTAAGTAAAAATGACCATGCCGGACCCTCTTGTGTGACCCGACGACTAATCCAGAATACAGTTTTCATATGGAGCTTTGTTGAGGCCTATGTTGCATGCTAGAACAGTGAATGGGGCTACTGGGGTATTCTGTGGACCAAGGGAGCACCCAAATATATTCAGGGAACAAAGCATTGGTTAATATTTTAAGAAAACAAGGGAATGGACCTAAGTTTTGGGGATCGGAATGTTGAAATTTGGAAACTCTTTTGGGACAATAAGAGCTTTGCGACCAATGCAGACTCAGATCAACCTGCACATCTGCATGAGCGTGGACGATATAACCTTCACGCTGACTGTACTATATGAAGGAAAAATAAATATATGAATAAATATATTTATTAAATAAATAACTAAATATATTTTTTTATGAAATAAATGAATAAACAAAAATCGGACAGGTATTTTGTCAAATTACTTCGAGGAATTTTGCATAACTTCGCGAGAAATATTGCCTCCAGATACAATATTACGATTCCGAGTAACTTTGCATAATGCATACTTTGGGCGGATTTGTGAATGGTGTCCGCCGAATGTTACATTTACTCAGTTTGATTCCGTATGTTTTTGGGAAGTCCGCGAAACGCCGATATTCGGAGTAATGAGTTTTTTGGTTCTTTTTCCTGAGCTGTACTGTATATGGCAAATATACGGCCACCAACAGAATTGTATTTTACTAGTACACAGAAAATACAACAGACTCTAAAATTATGGGATTTTTCTTTTATTTTCCTTTATATATAATAGTATAATAAAAAATGTACAGCACAATGACATTAAAACATTAAAAAATATAGCCAGTGCTATAGCTGTCAAAATTGGTGACAGCATGCATCTGTTTAAGGAGAACAGAGGTTGGAATGATGTGGTACCAAGCTGACTTAGGGCTGAAACGTCTCTTTAGATTCACTTGTGATTCTGGCTCATATACTAGCACTTTTTATATTTATTCTATTCTATTCTAGCACCAGTATCAAAACAATAATCAATACTGTTCGTCTTTTATCGCAGGTGAATAGTTACTTGAGTTTCAGAGGTAAAGCTGTTTTATATCCACAATTTTGGTCGTTTTCACCGCATCTTCACTGTCCATTCAGTTAACTACCGCTAGAATAGTAACTACCACCCACGGAATTCAATTTTGGGCCTAAAAATAATAACCTTCACCCATGGAATTCGATTTTTAGCTAAAACAACTACCAACATAATTCAAATTTTTTGCACAACAGCCACCCATGGAATTTCAAAGCTATCGTACTCGACCACCGGCGTAAAAATATATCAATTGCCGTCTTCCCCATCCATGTTTTTTTTTTCTGGAATAGCCCTGAATGGATTTTGAAATAATTTTACAGGAATGTTGCTTGGGTGACCTCTACCAAAATTGCCTAAATGGTTCCGCTCCGCTAAACAAAATTGCCACCAGAGATAAAAATAGAAAAACCTTTAAACAACATCTCCTCCCAGGCCAATGGCCTGATTCCAAAATAATTTCACAGAAAAGTTCCTTTCATGCTCCTTTACCAAAACTGCCTAAATGGTTCCACTCCGCTAAACAAAATGGCCGCCAGAGCTAAAAATAGAAAACCTTTAAACGACATCTCCTTCCAGGCCAATGGCCTGACTTCAAAATAATTTTACAGAAATGGTCCTCTCATGCCCCTTTACCAGAATTGCTAAAATGGTTCCGCTCTTCAAAACAAAATGGCCACCAGAGCTAAAAATAGAAAAAACATTTTAAATGACATCTTCTAGGCCAAGGGCCCAATTTCAAAATAATTTCACTGAAATGTCTCTCTAATGCCCCTTTACCAAAATTGCTAAAATTGTTTGGCTCCGCAGAACAAAATGGCCACCAGAGCTAAAAATAGAAAAAGGGCGCAGACTGTCATGCGTCCGTCAACAATTTACTTAAGAGACATCTTCTCCTAAAACGGGTAATGGATTTTGAAATAATTTTACAGGAATGTTCCTTGAGTGACCCTCTACCAAAATTGCAAAAATGGTTCTGCTCCGCTGAACAAAATGGCCACCAGAGCTAAAAATAGAAAATTTTTTTAACGACATCTCCCATGCCAGTGGCCTGATTTCAAAATAATTTCACAGAAATGTTCCTCTACTGCCCCTTTACCAAAATCGCTAAAATGGTTCCACTCTGCTAAACAAAATGGCTGTCAGAGCTAAAAGTAGAAAAACATTCAAATGGCATCTCCTCTTAGGCCTATGACCAGATTTCAAAATAATTTCACAGAAATGTTCCTCTTATGACCCTTTACCAAAATTGCTAAAATGGTTCTGTTTGGCTGAACAAAATGGCCACCAGAGCTAAAAAAAAGAAAAAGAAGTAGTCATCTTATACTACCGTAATGATCCTATGTTTTCGGATAGACAGGCATATGCAAACAGTATAGACCTAGATCATAGTGCACCTAGAGAAGCAGTTATGCCCCAAACTTTGAAATATTGCTTCTGGCTTGTCCGTTCATTTGTTTGTTCTTTCATTCGTCACGCTTTCTAGTGCATAGCATAAGTTTAGAACTATGCATGCTAATGTTTTGAAATTTCATATATGGATTCCTCATGAAAAATGACCCGTATTTTTTTTCTTATCTGAATTATCCCCCATTTTAGAGTTATTTCCCTTTTAATAAAATAACATTGAAATATCATTAGCAAGTTATCTCAAAAAGTATTTAAACTAGAGCCTTGATATTTTGTATACTGATTGGGACTGAGGAGATCACCTGATTAAATTTTCAACCATTAAATGAAATGTTGTTGGAGTTATGGCCCTTTGCAATTTTTAGCCATTTAATGTTGTTGCTTTCTTGTGCATAGTATAAGTCTGTAACCATGTATGCCAGTTGTTTTGAAATTTCATATATGGATTCCTCATTAAAAAATAGTTGACCTGTATTTTCTCTTATCTGAATTATCTCGCCGGCCTCGGTGGCGCAGTTGGATGCGCGTCCGACTGGAGACCAGGAGGTCGCGGGTTCGACCCCCGCCGAGGTCGGCAACATTCTTTCGTGGAGATTGATCATGAAATATTTTCTACGGTCATTCTCTCCCTTCCGCTGATTCAAGAAGGGCAGTTGTCAGTTTCTGGCGAAAGAATGTGCACAATACTGGTTAACCGCTTGGAGGACTAAGCCTGCCCAGTAAACGTGTGGTTAGGTAAACTGACCGCGCTCGACATGACCCCATTGGGTTGACTGGGCCGTAAAACCTCAACACAACAACACAACAACAAATCTGAATTATCTCCCATTTTAGAGCGATTTCCCTTTTAATAAAATAACATTGAAGTCTCGTTAGCAAGATATCTCAAAAAGTATTAGAGCTAGAGCCTTGATATTTGGTTTACTGATTGGGACTGAGGAGTGATCACCTGGTTAAATTTTCAACCAATTAAATGAAGTGTTGTTGGAGTTATGGCCCTTTGCAGTTTTTGGCCATTTAATGTTGCTTTCTTGTGCATAGCATAAGTTTAGAATCATGTATGCTAATGTTTTGAAATTTCATGTATTCCTCATTAAAAAATAAGTGACTTGTATTTTTTTTTCTTATCTGAATTATCTCCCATTTTAGAGTTATTTCCCTTTAGTAAAATAACATTGAAGTCTAGTTAGCAAGATATCTCAAAAAGTATTTGAGGCAGAGCCTTGATATTTGGTATAGTGATTGGGACTGAGGAGGAGATCACCAGATGAAATATTCAACCAATTAAATGAAATGTTATTGGAGTTATGGCCTTTTGCAGTTTTTGGCCATTTAATGTTGCTTTATAAGTTTAGAATCATGTATGCTAATGTTTTGAAATTTTATATATGGATTCCTCATGAAAAAATAGGTGACCCTTATTTTTTTGTCGCACCTGCTTATAGCAGGGTGCGATATAGGCATCCGCTTTTCTGTCCATCTGTCTGTCCGTCCGTCCATCCGCACTTAGGGGGCAAAAAATTTGGACATTTTGCCACTTAAGTAGTCATTCCTGAGTGCAAATGGGATTTATTCCATAGACATTTAAGTGGCAAAAATTTGCTCTTACGTGGCTTGCCGCTTAAGAGAATTTGCCACTTATGTAGTCATTATGCGAATGCCTAGCCACCTAAATGTCCATTCGTGAGAACATCCGTCAGTCCGTCCATCCGTCTGTCAACATTTATGTCGACGTTCGACATTTATGTCAGATTTAGCATTCTAATCAACTACAAGACTAAACAACCATCAAACCTTGCATGAAACATCTCCCTGACCTCCTGACTTTGCGACATAGGCGTCCGCTTTTCCGTTCGTCTGTCCGGTTGTCCATCCGTCTGTCAACATTTATGTCGAAGTTCGACATTTATGTCAAAGTTAGTATTCTAATCAACTACAAGACTAAACAACCATCAAACCTTGCATGAAACATCTCCCTGACCTCCTGACTTTGCGACATAGGTGCCTGCTTTTCCGTACGTCTGTCCGTTCATCCGTCCGTCTGTCCATCCGTCTGTTAAAAGTTCTGTTATGTTGAAGTTCGACATTTATGTCAAAGTTAGTATTCTAATCAACTACAAGACTAAACAACAATCAAACCTTGCATGAAACATTTCTCTGACCTCCTGACTTTGCGACATAGGCATCCGCTTTTCCGTTCGTCTGTCCGTTTGTCCTTCTGTCCGTCTGTCAACATTTATGTCGAAAGTCGACATTTATGTCAAAGTTAGTATACTTATCATTTACATGACTGAACAACCATCAAACTTTGCATGAAACATCACCCTGACCTCCTGACTTTGCGACATAGGGGTCAGCTTTTCCATTCTGTCTGTTCATCCATCCTTCCGTCCGTCTGTCAACATTTGTCGAAGTTCGACATTTATGTCAAAGTTAGTATTCTAATAAACTACAACAACCATCAAACCTTGCATGAAACATCTCCCTGACCTCCTGACTTTGCGACATAGGCATCTCCTTTTCCATTCTTCCGTCCCTTTGTCCGTCCGTCTATCAACATTTATCTCGAAGTTCGACATTTACGTCAAAGCAGGGCTCGGGAAAACCGGAAAAATAGCCGTTCTGGACCGAAATTATGAATTCTGGACCGATTTCAAACACCCCAAAATACTAATAAATCGGTCCAACAGGTTGTGCCTTGAACCCCATTTTTCCCCAACCAACCAATTTTCACGAATCAATGATGTCTAAAAAAATCACAAACGGTCAAGTCTTCCCAAACTGACAACGTCCGCACACCTTTTAAATGCGATATTATGGTAGTTAAAAGGCTCTAAACGTTCATTTGACATGTATATTGGAGAGACCGCTGAATAATGGCAACCTACCGCAGCACAAATTGATTACGTCATTATCCAAACATTATCAAAAAATCAACACTTCACTGACCTTTGTGCGGTAAACAAGCGATTAACACGAATCATCAGTAACGGTAGTCTGATAATTAATCCGTTTGTGTGACACGTGTGAATACACTGAGACTGCAAAACATCCAGGTGCAGTCGGCGTGTCCAAAAGATCAAAGGTCTCTTTACTTAGAGTGATAAAAGAATGCACCGCTTGAACGCACCCGTTTTCTTCCTCTTCTTTTTTGTTTTGATCAACACGGTTTGTCGGTCCAAGATTCGATAAATGAATTCCAAAACCGTGTACGTCCTGATCAGATGTCGCATACAACCGCGTCTGATCTGGGTATTATTGATTGCTTCTTCTTTTTTTTTTTTTTTTGTTGTTGATTGCCGTAGTATAATTCAAGGTAGATTTCACGGTAAAATTAAGTAATGCACCACTTGCGCTAGACAAGATTGGTCAGTGCTTAAAATTTAAGCAGTCTGATCAAATCTTGAAACATTGAAAACTGCAAAACCGCCCGTGGAGCAGGCCTTTTTTATTAGACCTAATTAGGTCCATCAAAGTCGTTTCGTTCCGTCTCTCCTATTTCCCGCCGTCTTCGCGCTTATACAAGATGGGAATCAGTTGTTTATAAATAGTTTAGGAAAATCCTGCGGAGGTGGAAATAAAACAAAACCGTTTTTTTTTTGTTTTTTTTCTTTCTTTCTTTTTACATACCTGACTGTATTTATTGATGATGCCGGCTTTGATCATGCTCATTATACCCAGACTTCCGTCATGTAACGGAGTTGAGGTGTATTATTTAAAAGGAGTTATAGGACTGCCAATTGTCATTAGTTTTCATGACAGGTGATGATATATACATATTTATTTTTTTGAAAATGGGCTCATTGATGACGTCATCGTCATCGGCTGGACCGATTCAGATTTCAAAATTTCCAGAGCCCTGCGTCAAAATTAGTATTCTAATCAACTACAGTTCTACAACAACCATCATACCTTGCATGACACATCTCCCAGACCTCCTGACTTGTCAGGTACATTGACCCAGTGACCTTGACCTATATTTTGCGCTCCAGTGACTTTGACACAATTTACGTTGATGTTCCAGATCTTCTCAAATATAAGATATACAACTACCAAACCTTGCATAGTGCTTCTCCTAAATGTACTGACTCGGCAGGTACCTTGACCCAGTGACCTTGACCTATATTTTGTGCTCCAGTGACTTTGACACATTTTGCGTCGACGTTCAATATCTCCTCAACTATAAGGCCTAGAGCCATCAAACCTTGCAAAGTGCTTCTTCTCAATGTACTGACTCGGCAGATACTTTGACCTGGTGACCTTGACCTATATTTTGGCTGCAGTGACTTTGACATAATTTACGTCAAAGTTCCAGATCTTTTCAAGTGTAAGACCTCTAGCCACCAAACCTTGCATAGTGCTTCTCCTACATGTATTGACTCGGCAGGTATCTTGACCCGTTGACCTTGACCTATATTTTGCGCTCCAGTGCATTTTACACATTTTATGTCGACGTTCAATAGCTCCTCAACTATAAGGCCTACAACCACCAAACCTTGCATAATGCTTCTCCTCAATGTACGGACTTGGCAGGTACCTTGACTCAGTGACCTTGACCTATATTTCGTGCTCCATTGACTTTTACACCTTTTACGTCACCCTTCTATATGTCCTCAACTGTAAGGCCTTTAACCACCAAACCTTGTAAAGTGCTTCTTCTCGATGTACTGACTCGGCAGGTACCTTGACCTAGTGACCTTGACCTATATTTTGCACTCCAGTGACTTTGACACATTTTAAGTTGATGTTCGGTATCTCCTCAAATATAAGACCTACAAATACTAAACCTTGCATAGTGCTTCACCTCATTGCACTGGCTTGGCAGGTACCTTGACCCAGTGACCTTGACCTATATTTGACACATTTTACGTTGATGTTCAATAACTCCTCAACTATAAGGCCTACAACCACCATATCTTGCATAATGCTTCTCCTTGATATACTGACTTAGCAGGTACCTTGACCCAGTGACCTTGACCTATATTTTGTGCTCCAGTGACTTTGACACATTTTGCGTCAACGTTCAATATCTCCTCAACTATAAGGCCTAGAGCCATCAAACCTTGCAAAGTGCTTCTTCTCAATGTACTGACTCGGCAGATACTTTGACCTGGTGACCTTGACCTATATTTTGGCTGCAGTGACTTTGACATAATTTACGTCAAAGTTCCAGATCTCCTCAAGTGTAAGACCTCTAGCCACCAAACCTTGCATAGTGCTTCTCCTACATGTATTGACTCGGCAGGTATCTTGACCCGTTGACCTTGACCTATATTTTGCGCTCCAGTGCATTTTACACATTTTATGTCGACGTTCAATAGCTCCTCAACTATAAGGCCTACAACCACCAAACCTTGCATAATGCTTCTCCTCAATGTACGGACTTGGCAGGTACCTTGACTCAGTGACCTTGACCTATATTTCGTGCTCCATTGACTTTTACACCTTTTACGTCAGCCTTCTATATGTCCTCAACTGTAAGGCCTTTAACCACCAAACCTTGTAAAGTGCTTCTTCTCGATGTACTGACTCGGCAGGTACCTTGACCTAGTGACCTTGACCTATATTTTGCACTCCAGTGACTTTGACACATTTTAAGTTGATGTTCGGTATCTCCTCAAATATAAGACCTACAAATACTAAACCTTGCATAGTGCTTCACCTCATTGCACTGGCTTGGCAGGTACCTTGACCCAGTGACCTTGACCTATATTTGACACATTTTACGTTGATGTTCAATAACTCCTCAACTATAAGGCCTACAACCACCATATCTTGCATAATGCTTCTCCTTGATATACTGACTTAGCAGGTACCTTGACCCGGTGACCTTGACCTATATTTCACGCTCCAGTGACTTTTACACATTTTACATCGACGTTCCATTATCATTGGGCTGTATAATAGGAAAAGTCAGTGCTGAAGATATAGCCATTAGAGGGAATGGCACTGGCCTGGAATATAATGTGCCCCACTAGGCACTTTGTCTGTATTATTTTCAACCCAGTTTTCCAACTAAGCACTCAGCTAAGAATGAAATAAACTTATTTAATAACTACGTTCTGATTGTGGCTCCTGTGACTTTTGCCCCAGCAGGTGCGACAACGCCTTCCGTGGAATTCTTGTTTAGCTGACCTGAGCCAAAGGCTCAAGGTGAGCTTTTGTGACCGGTCTTTGTGCGTCTGTGAGGGCTATTCTAGAAAAAAAAACATGGGGGGGGGGGGGGGGGGGGGGGCGGGGGAAGAAGGAACTTTTCTTTCTTTTTTTTTACCCCACCACCTACAGATTTCAATTTCCTCACAGACCCACCACCTACAAATTTAGATAGTTGTTGCTTCCAACTACCCATAGAATTTAATTTGTGTAATACACGACCACCAACAGAATCAAAATACAGTATGGCTCAGGTAAAAACAAAAACAAAAAAAAACAAAAACAATTTTTTTTTTTCAATCGGCGGACCAATTTTATAATCCGTGATTTTCCCCGGAGTGGTTTTGAGTAAACCACTCCAAGTGAAAAAGTTTTACTCGAAGTTATGTGCTTGATATTCGGAGGGCATTCCGCGGATCTCATGATATTTGGAGTGTTTGCGAGTATTTGCGAGTGGCGATAGATAATTCTGTGCAGGTAAGTTTGACCATTCGGATCATTCTCTCTCTCACTCTCTCTCTCTCACGACAATAACCAAACAAAAATTGTTACAACTGCGAAAACAATAAATACTCTCTAAACTAGTGCTGGCAGCAGCAGGATCAGACTGCAAAAATTCTAGAGGAAATGCCGATCTGACTTAGTATTTTACAGTGAAAATAAGGCTCAACATTTCATGTGAATCACCCAGCAGACGATTCACATGTAATGTCACACTTAATTTACACTGGAAAATAAGAAAAAAAAAGAGTGAAAATGCCGTCTGCTGAAAATGCTAAGTGCTTCAAGGATTAAAGTATAGATACATTTCATTTGACAAGGGAGACAGACATGGACACGCTGAAATGTATCTACACTGCTCGGATTGAGGCCTGGACCGTTGATGATTGGACCATTGTTGGGGCTGTCCATTTAAATCACCACTTAATGATGATGGTGACTTGGTATCTTATATTTCTTTCAACATAAAAAATAAAAAAAATAAGTCATATCAAGATGATAGAACGCGGCGTATGATCAGAGTATTCACTGTTGCAAAAAACAGTTTGGCCATTTTTCTCTAGGAATATCTAAATCTTATAACAGGATGTACCTAAAATGGATGAGCCAGAATCTTACAAGCTTTGCAAACTCTCTCTCGCTCTCTCTCTCGCTCTCTCTGAAATGCTCTTTCTTTTTACCCTCATGCAAATATGAGGTCTCCTTTCGAGCTAGAAGTTGTTTGCACTGACTTTATTGGAAAAAAATGATATTGCACCGGCGGGAATCGAACACGAGACATGATCGCGGATTCGATCCCCGTGTTGTAGCGATTTATCATGAAACACCTGTATTTGCTATGGTCATTCGCTCCTTCCACTGCTTCAAGATTGGCAGTTACAAGTTTCTTGCGGAAGGGTGTTCAGTGCACTGGTTAACCGCTTATTGTATAAGCATGCCCCCCTCTTTAATGGCGTGATTCATAAAAAATGCTGTTCCCCATGCCGTTTGCATGGGCCCCGATTTGTAAAGCAATTGCAGTTAAATCCCTTCTAATAGTCAGTTGCAGTTTACCCGTACCTGAAATGTCCGCAAAGAAGGTTATATTCCGCATGGAAAATTGCGGACATTTACCTGCGGAGGTCTGCGGAGTATTGGGACGCTTTGTCCGCAAGTCTATGCAAGCTGGAAATTTTTTCTGTGCAGACGTCCGCAATATTTCCATATGCAGGTCCGCAGTTGTCCGCAGAGAGGTCCGCGGAAGTCTGCGGACGTCTGCGGACATCAGTGCAGACATCTGCGGACATCTTTGCGGACATCTATGCGGACGTCCGCATGGATTGGTGCGGACGTCCGCATGGATGGATGCGGACGTCCGCATGGATGGATGCGGATGTCTGCGGAAGTCCGCATGGATGGGTGCGGACATCCGCAGGGCCAGAGGATCTGTTTGAGTTGCTCCCCCTGCTGTGTAATAACCTGTTGATCATATGTGGTATTACATGATCATATGCCGTGTGACTTAGTTTTTAATGTTTGCTCTACATAATTATTCATTATGCAAAAGCTATAGCTGTTCACAAAATTAGAACATGCAATTAAGATTTACTGCTGAAGACATCTCTGACTTCATGTAATAATTAGTTGTTTATAAACTTTACAGATTTCCAAGCAAATACAACTGATCATTTTGTATGTGGTTAAAGTTACTGGGAAGGGTCCCAAAATTTGAATAATGATGCAGTACAATTAAGATTTGGTGCAGTTAAAGTTTGGTTGAATAAGAAAGATTTGGTGTATTATAGCCAGTGTGTGTACTATAGCCACTTGCATATAAGTCAAAATAGCTGAATGAATTCATTGAAACTGTAAGAATAATAAAGCAAGATATTCTACCATTATTCTTCTTTAATAATATACCATTTTATCAATCAATGTCTTTTACAAGTAGTGAGTTTATTTTTACAATTAAGGAAAAAACAAAACCGACTTACTTTGCTTTCAAAATATATCCTGACTGTCACAGTGTTTGGAATCCTAATTTCAAATTTTATAGCGTATTGATACATTTTTTGCAATTTATGAAACTTAGTCAAAACAATGTTACATTTGTGTACCATAACACTTTTCTGGTAAATTAATTTGAACCAAATAAAAGTGCAGGCCTAAATTTCATTACAGTTGGTTAATTGTTTACAATTTAAAATGGTACTATTTTGTGTGTGTGTAAGGTTACTGTGTGTACATTGCCTGACATTCTTACCCATTTATTGTTCAAAATGTGTATGACAATATTTCAGAAGTCCGCAGATGTCCGCAAGAATTTTTGCGGACATATGCAGTTTACTTCAATGCCTAATCTTTTCTAAGTCCAAAATGTCCGCACAAGTCCGCAACAAAAACATACAAAGTCAGAATTTTACACAAGCTTTTGCGGACGTCCGCAGGCTAACTTGCATAGAGCTGCGGACGTCCGCAAAAAGATAGCCCCAGCTGGTACGTAAAAATGTCCGCAAAAGTCCGCAGGCTTTGACAGAGGCACGGACATCTGCGGATTTGTAGCGGACATCTGCGGACATACGCCAACTTCCGCAATGATTTACACGGAAGTCCGCATATGTCCGCAGCATATGCCAGACCTGTTGCGGACATTTCAGGTACGGGATTAGCTCCCTTAAAAGAGTAACAACCTGCCATGTGAGGACGTTATCCGACATTTATCAGGGTACAAATGAATATTATGTTAAGTTATTCTCTTACAGTATATATATTAATAACATCTTTATTGGCTTACACAGCAATCTTCAAAACTTTCTTTTCCATGTAAAGTGTTCTGCTTTTTGTGTCTTCAGCTTTCGATATATAAAACCAAGCTCAGGAAGCATGTATAAACCTAGCATCGGCGGGAAAGTGTCTTCAGAATGATATTTCTCAGATAATATTGTCATATGCCCTTGTGGACATTCTAGGCAGAGTCTTCCAGGGTAGAAACCAATACTAAGTTACAAGGATAAAGTGTCTTGCTCAAGGACACAACACATAGTGCTCGAGGACACAACACATAGTGCTCGGGGGTATCGAACACACAACTTCGGGATTACCACTATCTGGGCTAATTCAGCAGACGACAAATTCATTATTTTTTTATTACAAAGAAAACAAGATTAGACATTTCATGCGATGGAGACAGTTTGCATGACATGCAAATCCTGTTTCTTGGAAGAATGAGAAAAATATTTCCAAATGTCATCTGTTGAAAATTTTACACAGAGTGCTAAGTGTTATGGTTTGCACAAACAAATCGCGCATGAGTCTGTGCATGGCAAAACTTACAATAAAACTTGTACGAAGAGACAGATCAGCCTGCACATCAATAAACTGATCAGAGCATTCGTTAATCGTATGTACCTCTTACAATCTCTGGGTTTAACAAAACATCTTGTGTGGAGGGCGAAGACTCGGATCAGTCTGCGCAACTGCACATTCTGATAAAAAAAGCATTCGCTGCTCGTATGTACGTTTGATAGCTGGGCTGTTCAAACCGGGATAAACAGTGCAAATGCAAAGCACATTCTGATCAGACCCTTCGCTGATCGTACAGTATGAACCTTCTTTGCAACTTCTTTGGACTCCGGGCTATCCAAGAAGCTTGCTTTATATAGTGGGTCGATGCACAGACTGACCTGTGTCTTTGCTGGTCGCACCTACATTGTAGTATTGTACGTTTTGTCTGTACATTGCAAATCATACTTCAGACATGAGAACTTTGTACCGACATAATTTTGGTTTGAACTGGAGTTAAACGGCCCAGTCCCAGGCTTCTCAAGCCTTTCATATGGGGCTTTAAACCAAGGTCCACATCTCCGTATGACCTAGCTGTTTGTGGGACGTATAAAACTCACTCACTCATCTGAATTGTCATTAGCCTCTATTGTCCCTTGTGTGCATAAAGTGTGTTTTTGTGCCACAGACACCTTTTTCACATGGGCTGTCTTATTGATTCAATGCCTCTTTGATAGCAGAAACGCCCCTTTAAGTAAATTTATATTGACACGTGCGATTGCTGCACGCGAGTGAGAATTTCCCAGTCTTTTACCACAGTACGTCATTTATATTGAGTGTGTGCGGTTGTTGCATGGGAATAGGCAGTTACAGAAATACCAAATATAAATAGGTAATTTGTCGATTGGAGGCAGATGTTTGATTCTCTTTGTGATTTATGTGTGTTTGTATTGTTTTCTATGGCACATTAAGTAAAAATGACCATGCCGGGTCACACAAACTCTTGTGTGACCCGACGACTAATCCAGAATACAGTTTTCATATGGAGCTTTGTTGAGGCCTATGTTGCATGCTAGAACAGTGAATGGGGCTACTGGGGTATTCTGTGGACCAAGGGAGCACCCAAATATATTCAGGGAACAAAGCATTGGTTAATTTTTTAAGAAAACAAGGGAATGGACCTAAGTTTTGGGGATCGGAATGTTGAATTTCGAAACTCTTTTGGGACAATAAGAGCTTTGCGACCAATGCAGACTCAGATCAACCTGCACATCTGCATGAGCGTGGACGATATAACCTTCACGCTGACTGTACTATATGAAGGAAAAATAAATATATAAATAAATATATTTATTAAATAAATAACTAAATATATTTTTTTATGAAATAAATGAATAAACAAAAATCGGACAGGTATTTTGTCAAATTACTTCGAGGAATTTTGCATAACTTCGCGAGAAATATTGCCTCCAGATACAATATTACGATTCCGAGTAACTTTGCATAATGCATACTTTGGGCGGATTTGTGAATGATGTCCGCCGAATGTTACATTTACTCAGTTTGATTCCGTATGTTTTTGGGAAGTCCGCGAAACGCCGATATTCGGAGTAATGAGTTTTTTGGTTCTTTTTCCTGAGCTGTACTGTATATGGCAAATATACGGCCACCAACAGAATTGTATTTTACTAGTACACAGAAAATACAACAGACTCTAAAATTATGGGATTTTTCTTTTATTTTCCTTTATATATAATAGTATAATAAAAAATGTACAGCACAATGACATTAAAACATTAAAAAATATAGCCAGTGCTATAGCTGTCAAAATTGGTGACAGCATGCATCTGTTTAAGGAGAACAGAGGTTGGAATGATGTGGTACCAAGCTGACTTAGGGCTGAAACGTCTCTTTAGATTCACTTGTGATTCTGGCTCATATACTAGCGCTTTTTATATTTATTCTATTCTATTCTAGCACCAGTATCAAAACAATAATCAATACTGTTCGTCTTTTATCGCAGGTGAATAGTTACTTGAGTTTCAGAGGTAAAGCTGTTTTATATCCACAATTTTGGTCGTTTTCACGGCATCTTCACCGTCCATTCAGTTAACTACCGCTAGAATAGTAACTACCACCCACGGAATTCAATTTTGGGCCTAAAAATAATAACCTTCACTCATGGAATTCGATTTTTAGCTAAAACAACTACCAACATAATTCAAATTTTTCGCACAACAGCCACCCATGGAATTTCAAAGCTATCGTACTCGACCACCGACGTAAAAATATATCAATTGCCGTCTTCCCCATCCATGTTTTTTTAGCTCACCTGAGCAAAAGCTCAGGGTGAGCTATTGTCATCACCCTATGTCCGTCGTCCGTCGTCGTCCGTCGTCCATCGTACGTCGTCCGTCGTTCGTCGTCAACAATTAGTTTGTTAACACTCTAGAGGTCACAGTTTTGACCCAATCTTGACGAAACTTGGTCAGAATGTTTGCCTCTATGAAATCTAGGTCAAATTCGGTACTGGGTTACTTGAGGTCAAAAACTAGGTCACCAGGTCAAATCAAAGGAAAAACTTGTTAACACTCTACAGGTCATAGTTTTGACCCAATCTTGATGAAACTTGCTCAAAATGTTTGCCTCTATTAAATCTAGGTCAAGTTCGAAACTGGGTCACCTGGGGTCAAAAACTAGGTCACCGAGCCAGATCAGCAGGAAACCTTGTTAACGCTCTAGCGGTCACATTTTTGAAGCAATCATCATGAATCTTGCTCAATATATTTGTCTTGATGATTTCTAGGTCAAGTTCGAAACTGGGTCACCTGGGGTCAAAAACTAGGTCACCTGGCCAGATCAGCAGAAAACCTTGTTAACACTCTAGCAGTCACATTTTTGAAGCAATCATCATGAATCTTGCTCAATATGTTTGTCTTGATGATTTCTAGGTCAAGTTTGAAACTGGGTCACTTGGGGTCAAAAACTAGGTCACCGGGCCAAATCAGCAGAAAACCTTGTTAACACTCTAGCGGTCACATTTTTGAAGCAATCATCATGAATCTTGCTCATTATGTTTGTCTTGATGAATCCTAGGTCAAGTTCGAAACTAGGTCACCTGGGGTAAAAAACTAGGTCACCTGGCCAGATCAGCAGAAAACCTTGTTAACACTCTAGCGATCACATTTTTGAAGCAATCATCATGAATCTTGCTCAAAATGTTTGTCTTGAAGATTTATAGGTCGAGTTCGAAACTGGGTCACTTGGAGTCAAAAACTAGGTCACCGGGCCAAATCAGCAGAAAACCTTTTTAACACTCTAGCGGTCACATTTTTGAAGCAATAATCATGAATCTTGCTCAAAATGTTTGTCTTGATGATTTCTAGGTCAGGTTCGAAACTGGGTCATGTGGTGTCAAAAACTAGGTCACCTGGCCAAACCAGCAGAAAACCTTGTTAACACTCTAGCGGTCACATTTTTTGAAGCAATTATCATGAATCTTGCTCAAAATGTTTGTCTTGATGAGTTCTAGGATATGTTTGAAACTGGGTCACTTGGGGTCAAAAACTAGGTCACCAGGCCAAATCAGCAGAAAACTTTGTTAACACTCTAGCGGTCACATTTTTGAAACAATCATCATGAATCTGGCTCAAAATGTTTGTCTTGATGATTTCTAGGTCAAGTTCGAAACTGGAACACCTGGGGTCAAAAACTAGGTCACCGGGCCAAATCAGCGTAAAATCTTGTTATCACTCTAGTGGTCACATTTTTCAAGCAATCATCATGAATCTTGCACAAAAAATGTTTGTCTTGATGAGTTCTAGGTCAAGTTCGAAACTGGGTCACTTGGTATCAAAAACTAGGTCACCGGGCCAAATCAGTGGAAAACTTTGTTATAATCATTTTGAACTTTGATCAGAATGTTTGCTTTGATCAGTTCTAGATCAGGCTCTCAAAGTGCTATGTTGCTCAGGTGAGCGTTACAGGGCCATCATGGCCCTCTTGTTTTTTCTGGAATAGCCCTGAATGGATTTTGAAATAATTTTACAGGAATGTTGCTTGGGTGACCCTCTACCAAAATTGCCTAAATGGTTCCGCTCCGCTAAACAAAATGGCCGCCAGAGCTAAAAATAGAAAAACCTTTAAACAACATCTCCTCCCAGGCCAATGGCCTGATTCCAAAATAATTTCACAGAAAAGTTCCTTTCATGCTCCTTTACCAAAACTGCCTAAATGGTTCCACTCCGCTTAACAAAATGGCCGCCAGAGCTAAAAATAGAAAACCTTTAAACGACATCTCCTTCCAGGCCAATGGCCTGACTTCAAAATAATTTTACAGAAATGTTCCTCTCATGCCCCTGTACCAGAATTGCTAAAATGGTTCTGCTCTGCAAAACAAAATGGCCACCAGAGCTAAAAATAGAAAAAACATTTTAAATGACATCTTCTAGGCCAAGGGCCCAATTTCAAAATAATTTCACTGAAATGTCTCTTTAATGCCCCTTTACCAAAATTGCTAAAATTGTTTGGCTCCGCTGAACAAAATGGCCACCAGAGCTAAAAATAGAAAAAGGGCGCAGACTGTCATGCGTCCGTCAACAATTTACTTAAGAGACGTCTTCTCCTAAAACGGGTAATGGATTTTGAAATAATTTTACAGGAATGTTCCTTGAGTGACCCTCTACCAAAATTGCAAAAATGGGTCTGCTCCGCTGAACAAAATGGCCACCAGAGCTCAAAATAGAAAAATTTTTTAACGACATCTCCCATGCCAGTGGCCTGATTTCAAAATAATTTCACAGAAATGTTCCTCTACTGCCCCTTTACTAAAATCGCTAAAATGGTTCCACTCTGCTAAACAAAATGGCTGTCAGAGCTAAAAGTAGAAAAACATTCAAATGGCATCTCCTCTTAGGCCTATGACCAGATTTCATAATAATTTCACAGAAATGTTCCTCTTATGACCCTTTACCAAAATTGCTAAAATGGTTCTGTTTGGCTGAACAAAATGGCCACCAGAGCTAAAAAAAAGAAAAAGAAGTAGTCATCTTATAATACTGTAATGATCCTATGTTTTCGGATAGACAGGCATATGCAAACAGTATAGACCTAGATCATAGTGCTTCTAGAGAAGCAGTCTGTTCGGGATCTTCACTGTTTATCATTCCATGTACATTTTTGGACACATTTTTGTTACATCAAATTAAAACTGCAATTGTTCTGGGTGTCCCAAATTTTAGGAGTTCGCGGTATAAATTTTTGCTTTTCTTTATGTCTTGATTCCAGGGGATATTGACTCTGTTGGTGCAATGGAAATATATGCCCCAAACCACCCACAAATCTGTTTTTTTTTTTTGTTTTTTTTTCCAAGTGAGGATGCTGTCAAAAAAGGGGATTTTTGGGACCATTGTGGGTGCATTATTTTAATCATATTTATACAGTCAATGTCCTATGCTTCATTTATACTGTAAAAATTGTAAAATATTGTAACATATATTTGTATCATATATTTGAGTGCCTCATGGAAGATTAGTTTGTTTGCTAAATGTTGTCACCCTCGTTAAATAAAGTCTTTACTTACTTACTGTCATGCATCTATCAACAATTTACTTAAGAGACACTTCCTCCTAAACAGGTTAATGGATTGAGTGACCCTCTACCAAAATTGCTAAAATGGTCCTGCTCGGCTGAACAAAATGGCTGCCAGAGCTAAAAATAGAAAAAAAAACTTTTAAAGGACATCTCCTCACAGGCTAATGGCCCGATTTCAAAATAATTCCTCAGAAATGTTTCTCTAATGCCCCTTTACCAAATTGCTAAAATGGTTCTGCTCCACTGAACAAAATGGCCACCAGAGCTAAAAATAGAAAAACCTTTAAACAACATCTCCTCTTAGGCCTATGACCAGATTTCAAAATAATTTCACAAAAATGTTCCTCTTATGTCCCTTGACCAAAATTGCTAAAACGGTTCCCTTTGGCTTAACAAAATGGCCACCAGAGCTAAAAATAGAAAAAGGGCATAGACTCATGCATCTGACAACAATTTATTTAAAAGACATCTCCTCCTAAACCAGTTAATGGATTTTGAAATAATTTTACAGGAATGTGTCTTGAGTGACCGTCTACCAAAATGCTAAAATGGTGCCGTTCCGCTTAACAAAATGGCATCCAGAGCCAAAACAAAAAAAAAAAAAAAAAAGAAAACCTTTAAACAACATCTCCTCCTAGGCCAAGGGCCCGATTGCAAAATAATTTCACAGAAATATTCTTCTAATATCCCTATACAAAAATTGCTAAAATGGTTCTGCTCTGCTGAACAAAATGACCACCAGAGCTAAAAATAGAAAAACCTTTAAACAACATCTCTTAGGCCTATGGCCTGATTTCAAAATAATTTTGCAGAAATGTTCCTCTGATTAATTCATATTCTCCTTGAGTGCTATGATACTCATGTGAGCGATATAGGGCCATCATGGCCCTCTTGTTTCTTTTCTTGTTTCTTTTTGGATTATCTCCCATTTTAGAGTTATTTCCCTTTTAATAAAATAACATTGAAATCTCGTTAGCAAGATATCTCAAATAAGTATTTGAGGTAGAGCCTTGATATTTGGTATACTGATTGGGACTTAGAAGGAGATCACCTGGTTAAATTTTCAACCAACAAAAGGAAAATATAATGTTGAAGTTATGGCCCTATGCAATTTTTGGCCATTTAATGTTGTCGCTTTATTGTGCATAGCATAAGATTAGAATCATGTATGCTACTGTTTGAAAATTCATATTTGGATTCCTCATGAAAAAATAGGTGACCCATATTTTTTTTCTTATCCAAATTATCTCCCATTTTAGAGTTATTTCCCTTTTAATAAAATAACATTGAAATCTCATTAATAAGATTTCTCAAAAAGTATTTGAGCCAGAACCTTGATATTTGGTGTACTGATTGGGACTGAGAAAGAGATCACCTGATCAAATTTTCAACCAATTAATTGAAATGTTGTTGGAGTTATGGCCCTTTGCAATTTTTAGCCATTTAATGTTGTTGCTTTCTTGTGCATAGCATAAGTTTGGAACCATGTATGCCAATGTTTTGAAATTTCATATATGGATTCCCCATAAAAAAATAGGTGACCTGTATTTGCTCTTATCTGAATTATCTCCCATTTTAGAGTGATTTCCCTTTTGATAAAATAACTTTGAAGTCTTGTTAGCAAGATATCTCAAAAAGTATTAGAGCTAGAGCCTTGATATTTGGTATACTGATTGGGACTGAGGAGGAGAACACCTGATTAAATTTTCAACCAATTAAATGAAGTGTTGTTGGAACTAGGGCCCTTTGCATTTTTTTGGCCCTTTAATGTTGCTTTCTTGTGCATGGCATAAGTTTAGAATCATGTATGCGAATGTTTTGAAATTTCATATATGGATTCCTCATTAAAAAATAAGTGACTTGTAATTTTTTTCTTATCTGAAATATCTCCCATTTTAGAGTTATTTCCCTTTAATAAAATGACATTGAAATCTCATTAGCAAGATATCTCAAAAAGTATTTGAGGCAGAGCCTTGATATTTGGTATATTGATTGGGACTGAGGAGGAGATCACTAGATGAAATATTCAACCAATTAAATGAAATGTTGTTGGAGTTAAGACCCTTTGCAGTTTTTGGCCATTTAATGTTGATGCTTTATTGTGCATAGCGTAAGTTTAGAATTATGTATGCTAATATTTTGAAATTTCATATATGGATTCCTCATGAAAAAATAGGTGACCCATATTTTTTTTTCTTTTTGGATTATCTCCCATTTTAGAGTTATTTCCCTTTTAAAAAGATAACATTGAAATCTTGTTAGCAAGATATCTCAAAAAGTTTTGAGCTAGAGCCTTGATATTTGGTATACTGATTGGGACTGAGGAGGAGATCACAGGATTAAATTTTCAAATAAATTAAATGAAATGTTGTTGGAGTTATGACCCTTTGCATTTCTTGGCCATTTAATGTTGTTGCTTTATTGTGTAAGTGGAAGTTTAGAATGATGTATGCTAATGTTTTGAAATTTCATACATGGATTCCTAATGAAAAAAAATAGGTGACCCGTATTTTTTTCTTGTCTGATTATCTCCCATTTTAGAGTTATTTCTCTTTTAATAAAATAACATTGAAATCTAGCTAGCAAGATATCTCAAATAAGTATTTGAACTAGAGCCTTGATATTTGGTAAACATTTAGAACCATGTATGCTAATGTTTTGAAATTTCATATGTGGATTCCTCATGAAGAAATAGGTGACCAGTAGTTTTTTCTTGTCCAAATTAGCTCCTATTTTAGAGTTATTTCCCTTTTATTAAAATAACATTGAAATCTCGTTAGTAATATATCTCAAACAGTAGTTGATCTAGAGCCTTGATATTTGGTATATTGATTGAGACTGAGGAGAATATCACTTGATTAAATTAAATGAAATGTTGTTGGAGTAATGGCCCTTTGCAATTTCTGGCCATTTAATGTTGTTGCTTTCTTGTGCATGGCAAAAGTTTAGAACCATGTAAGCTAATGTTTTGAAATTTCATATATTGATTCCTCATAAAAAAATAGGTGATCCATACTTTTTTTTTTCTTATCCATTTTATCTCCCATTTTAGAGTTATTTCCCTTTTGATAAAATAACATTGAAATCTTGTTAGCAAGATATCTAAAAAAGTTTTTGAGCTAGAGCCTTGATATTTGGTATACTGATTGGGACTGAGGAGGACATCACCAGATTAAATTTTCAACCAGTTAAATGAAATGTTGCTGGAGGTATGGCCCTTTGCAATTTTCGGCCATTTAATGTTGCTTTATTGTGCATAGCATAAGTTTAGAATCATGTATGCTCATCTTTTGAAAGTTTATATATTGATTCCTCATTAAAAAATAAGTGACTCATATTTTTTTTTCTTATCTGAATTATCACCCATTTTAGAATTATTTCCCTTTAATAAAATAACATTGAAATCTCATTAGCAAGATATCTCAAAAAGTATTTGAGCTAGAGCCTTGATATTTGGTATTTTGCTTGGGACTGAGGAGGAGATCACTGTCACGTGAACGGACGAGCATTGGGCCGGTGACGATGGACTAAACGCAATCACAAGCAATCAGAGGATGAACACAACACTTTGTAAATAAAACAAGCATGTATTTAGAAAGTTAAGAAAAAAAATAACTATAAAGCAATCTTCAAAATTTCATAAATTGAATGTCCGAGATATTTCTGAAATTTAATTTTCACCATGTGAATAAAATTGAAAATAATAATATAACTTAGTCACTTGTGATGTAAACGGATGTATACTCCATGTCATCTACTGGGTACCACTTGTACTTGATTGGATACAACTTTTGATACAACTTCCCGGAAAATCTTGTAGATGTCAAATCATGGTTATAGAGTGACGAAGGAAAATTGTCTCCCCATTTAAAGATAGCCTTGAGACAAAAATCAATCCCAGAACAGTGAAGATATTGATCACCTAATCTAGGTTCACTCGGAATATACAATGTTCTGGTAACCGTTCAAGTATATAGACGTAAATAATCAAATACACCCCTAGCATACATATCTCGTGATTACCGTAATACCGTAACTTGAAAGCTGAAGTGTACCTACTATCTTAAAAAGTAAAACAGTCATCATAATCAGCGCTCCAGTTACAAATGCAATAATCTAACCTGGTTAATAAAAATCAAAACAAACTTCTTTTTATACTATGTACATATAAAAATATATTCAAGATAAAATAGGGATGTGACATATCTCCCCTCTTACAGACGTGCGTAGCACTAGAGTATTACGTCACTTTATCGCCAAATATATTACGTCATACACGGCTTAAAGAATCTGCGCCTACATTCTCTGCACCACATATTGCCACTATATGAAATCTATATGGCTGTAATGCCAAAGCCCATCATATTAGTCTAGAATTTAGGAATAAAAGATCTATAAAATCCTACGTCCCAAGAATGAACGTACTTGCTTCTTGGTAACAGGTCTTTCTGCTTTTTGCTAAAATCTTATCAGGGCAAGGCCTAATAAGTGTACCACCTACCAAATGACCAAGACATTCTAGATTTTGAAAACCAATGAAACACTTACTTGGTTTCACAGTCAAATTGGCATCTCTTAGCCGCTTCAATAATTCTTCGAATACTTGCAGATGATGTTCCCAAGTAGATGTGAATATGATGATATCATCAACAAAATTGTCTATATTTGACATACCTTTCAGCAGTTTCCTCATCAGTTTGCTACAGGAAGCTTGAGCTATTACTAAACCGAAAGGTAGAACTTTAAATTGTAATAGTCCTAATGGTGTTTGAAAAGCTGTGTATTGCTTAGCATTCTTAGTTAAAGGTATCTGCCAATAACCTTTGGTAAGGTCAAGCTTGGATATGTACTTATGACCTGCTATTTTCGTAAATATTTCCTCCATGTTTGGCATTGGTTCAGCATCAAAAACCGTAACCTTATTCATTGAAGTGTACAAAAATCTATGCAAAATCTGTTCATATTGTCTTTCTTTTTTACTATAAAAACAGGGGAACAGTAAGGACTTTCTGATGGTTCTACAATGTCTAAATTGATCATATCTCTTACCTCATCCTTTGCTGCTTCCATCATATTGAATGGAAGTGGATATTGCTTAACTCTTACCGGCGTATCTGTTGTCAACTTAATGTCATGTTCCAGCAAAGTGGTACAGCCGGGTATTCCTGTAAATGTACTGGCAAAATTTGTTACAACTTGCCTTACCTGACTTTGTTGCTCTTTTGTTAAGTCTGGATTAATGTTTAACAGTTCAGCTGACTCATTGTCACAAATTGATGGTGATTCCACTAATCCTTCTATATTATCTTCGGTATCCTCCAAAGTACAGTCTAATACTGCAACAGAACATACCTGAACATCTGTAGTCTGTTGACCATCCTCTTTCTCAATGTATTGCCAAAGCATATTGATATGGAAAGTTTTTACTTTCTTACCCATTTTAATTCTATAATCTAAGACACTTAATTTCTCCGCTACTTCATATGGGCCTTTCCAACTCATCAACAACTTATTGGTCTTAGTCGGGAGAAGTATGAGAACTTTGCTACCTACCTTTAAGTGTCGGTGCCTCGACTTCCACTTGTAGTATTTTTTATACTTCTTTGACATATTCTGTAAGTTTTGCTGTGCTAAACTTACCGTTGACTCTAATCTTTCCCTCAAATCTAAAACATACTGGTAAGTAGTAGGTACCTGAGGATCCTCGATATCCTTCGTCCACAATTCTCTCAATACTTGCATAGGTCCACGCACAAGCCATCCATATATTAATTCAAATGGAGAAAACCCCAGACTTTCCTGTGGAACTTCTCTGTATGCAAATAACAATGCTTAGAAAATCTTTACTGAAACCTAACATTTCCTTCTGTAACTTGCCATAAAATTGTAGTGCGATTGACAGTGAGAGAGGTGCACCACAAAAAATTGTAAAGGTCTTTCAACATATAATTTTTTACTTTTTTCTGTAAGACAGGCTCCAGACTGTCAGAGAGTGAATATGACTATGAGTGTGGTGCACATATGAATATATGGGAAGAATGACGTTGTATGAAAGGACTGGAGACCCTTTTGAGATTACCCGGATCTCAGAAGGTGTTTTGTAACGGGAAATTACAAAATAAAATTCAGATTCAAAAAAAAAAAAAAAAAAAAAAAAAAAAAAAAATGGATCTATATACTTGTCCCAGTCTTTCGGACATTCTGCACACATTCTAGTCAACATTTTCTTTAATGTACAGTTAAAACGCTCTACTAAGCCATTACAAATGGGATGATAAGGGGACATAACTAACTGTTTGAATGACAAAAGTCTACTTACCTCTTTAATCAATGCTGACTTCCCATGTCAGTTAATATTTCTTTCGGTACTCCTACTCTACTAAATATACTTACTAAAGCTTCTGCAACTGTTCGGTCTTAATTGAAGACAGAGCTACTGCTTCTGGATACCTAGTTGCATAATCAACTAACGTCAAAATGTACTTATTCCTATTCTCAGTACGAGGTTCATGTGGACCAACCAAGTCAATTGCTACTCTCTGAAATGGTGTATCTATAACTGGCATACTGCCTAAGGGTGCTCTTGTATTCCTACCTTTGGCTATAGTACGCTGACATATGTCACAAGATTGACAAAACCTCTTTATATCACTTGCTATCACTGGCCAAAAGAATTCTGATAGTACCTTTTGAATACTCCGCTTCACTGCAAGATGTCCAGACAAGATTGACTCATGAGCTAATTTCATTACCATCTTGCGATATTGCTGTGGAACTACAAGTTGTATAAAAATCTTCTCAAATTCCACATTAGGTGAACTGAACTGTCTATATATCAAGTCATTCTTGCGAAAAAACTTAGCATTACCTTTAACTTCTGATTCTTCGCAAGCTTTTCGAATTCTTGCAAGAGTAGGATCATTAACTTGAGCTTCCTTAATTTGTTGAGGTGAAATATCCCTATCGATAATATTGGGGGTTTTGAGTGATGTTTTGGTTTGCTCAGGTTGTTTGGCTTGGGACCGGGTTTGTACTGCTAAAGCTGGCACCCAATTAATATTCGGGTCATGAGCATCCCTCGCTCCTGGAATATTACCTATAATAACATCAACCAAAGGGTTCTCCATACAAAGGGCGTGTCTCCCTTAAAATAAGGAGTATCTCATGATACCTTAGCTTCAGGAAGCTGTAATGTAGTCCTATCTACCATCATGCATGAATGCATCTTGCCAGTCAATGCTCTGAGGAAACTAATGATTGTTTAACAATCACCCCAGTACACCCACTGTTGCGCAGGACACTAACCATTTCGTTCCCCTTTATACCCTGTACGGTCTTCATATCATTAGAAATCGGTGAAGGTTGAGCTGTAGTACTCACCTTCAATGTATCTTCCGTCCCGGGACTGACCTTAGTGCTGTCATTGCTTGCTTGAACATAGCTAACTGTATCAGTATGAATAAAACATGCTCCACATACCTGATTGTCATCCGATTTTCTGTCATCGCTCAGTTCATCTCTTTGTCTCTGATCCTGAAAACGTACATGTTTCGAGGGAGATCAACTTCTACCTTTACCACCTGTTCGTGCTGCAGCTACCTTCATATTATTACCTTTTGCCCTATCAGGACAAAATCTGGCTATATGTTTTTTATCACCACAAATAAAACATGATCCTCTAAAAGGTTGTGGGCCTTGATAATTATACCTTCGAACAGAAGGTGAAGGTGATCTCGACCTTGACCTAGATCTTGACCTTTCATTGATCTTAAATGTCAAATTGAGAATATCAGTATACCTGGCTTCTTTGTATTGATCTGCTAATTTACTAGCCTGTTCAAGTGACTTGGGTTCCCTTTCTCTAAGGAAAATTTCAAGGTCTCTATTGCAAATAAATGCAAGCTGATCTTTAAGTATTAAATCTGCTAATCCATCATAAGTCTTATTAATACCGGACATATGTATCCATCTTGTAAAATAACTTTTCATACGGCTGGTGAATTGCTGAAAAGTTTCACCTGAATCTGGTCTACACTTCTTATACCTTCTCTTAAATCCTTCTTCAGTTAACTCATACCTTTTGAGTAAAGCCGCCTTCAACATATCATAATTCAATGCCTCTTCTACGGGCATTAATGCATATACATCAAGTGCCTTACCTTTGAGAAGTGCGCTCAAACTAGTAGCCCAATCCTCTTTTTTCCATTTCTGAGCCGTAGCATACCTTTCAAACCTAAGCAAATAAGAATCCATTTCATCTTTACCTTCATCAAATGCTGGTATTTTAGGTGTCTTAGCAGTGACATAAGATTTATCTTCCTTATGCTGCACTGCAGACTTTACATTTTGCTCTGCAGCTAACCTTTCCATTTCAAATATATATTTCTTTTGCTCAATGTCTTGCTGTAATAGATTCTTTATATCTCATGTTCATGTGCTGCCTTAGCCTCGGCCTTAGCCTCCGTGAGTTCGCGTTCTTTTAATTCACGCGCTGCCGCCGCTTCTGCTAATTCATGCTCGCGTGCTTCCTTAGCCTCCGCCAGTCCACGTTCACATGCTTGCGCCTCACGCTGTGCCTTTCTCTCGTCGCGTAACCTATCTTGTTGATCCTTAATAAAAGCTCTAAGTGCATCGCCTTCGTACCATAAAGCCTCCCCTTGAGCTTTTAAATTTTCTATGGTCTCCATTTCTCTAAGTCCCAGTGAAACAATTAATAGCAAGAAGTTTGTTTCAATTAAGCGCAAGTTTCATAGGATAAGTCTCAGAAAATCACTATTAATTAAATGCCCTAAAACTAAAATCAACTCTTAGTTTACACTGAGGTCTAACACAAAATAAAGCATTCCACTAATATGAATACAATATCCATTAACTCTAGAAGAGGACAATAACAATACTCAAAATTCTCAAAATGATCATAGGCCACCGGCATCCATAATACCAAATAAATCCATATATCACTCCTCGTTGCCTATATCATAATATAACACACAAAATTACTCTATTAATATCACACCTCTCCGAGTTATCAATGGAAATATGCACAACCCTATGCGTTAGCTTATTCACAATAAAATATAAAGGGCATTCACGGTCAACAGATAAAAAGTGACCACTGGAAAATAAACAATAAGCTTTTCTGACCTTATCCTTTCTTTAAACTTGTTGTGCTGTATCCGTTGATCTTACCATGGGACACACTACACACAATTGATTGCACATAACCGACCATGGTCCCATTTGTCATTACCTACTGAAATATACATGATTAGACAGAGTGACTAATTTCACATAACTACATATAAAACATAAAAAACAAAATGTATTTATCTAAAAAGTACAATACCTCTGATCCTCTGTTTGCAAGAATAACATGTCCAAAGTCACCGTAATCCCACTTCTGACACCATTGTCACGTGAATGGACGAGCGTTGGGCCGGTGATGATGGACTAGACACAATCACAAGCAATCAGAGGATAAACACAACACTTTGTAAATAAAAACAAGCATGCATTTAGAAAGTTAAGAAAAAAAAACTATAAAGCAGTCTACAAAATTTCATAAATTGAATGTCCGAGATATTTCTGAAAGATCTTAGTAGCTTCATAATTTTCACCATGTGAATAAAATTGAAAATAATGACATAACTTAGTCACTTGTGATGTAAACGGATGTATACTCCATCTCATCTACCGGGTACCACTTGTACTTGATTGGTCACAACTTTGGATACAACTTCCTGGAAAATCTTGTAGATGTCAAATCATGGTTATAGAGTGACGAAGGTAACAGGATACAAACACAGTGATGAAAACAGATATGTATACGGGACCTGAAAATAAGTACCATGTCCTAGAAATCTCAATATCAAACATTACAAGATATTGCCTTATTAATTTCCACTAGATAAACAGAGTGTGTACGCCAAATGTTGTAATTCAACAAGTCCGTTGCAGTTGATTATTATATAGCAAAATCAGATCCTAAAACCACAGGGACGCTGTTGATGAGATATAATATTGCACATATATCCAACACAGGCGGACACACAGTCAGAACATATCTGACTAACACACCAGATTCTACATTAATCGGAGAAATGGCATCTCGACGATTAAACATTCTTACAGGAAGAACCCATGCGTCTTCCACTGTAAGAATCCCTTTAGAACGCTAAAGGCTACAATAAATTATAACTGCCATTACACCACAATGATTACACGATCACACATCATCCCCACGTAATCATTGGGTACAATATCAACATGCCATCGTCATAGCCTCAAGCATGACTCCTTGCTGCTTGAGCCATTTTACAGTACAATATTCTAGTGAACAGACTTGCGTATAATCAAATAAAAAGGAACCTCTGTACATGTGTTTAAGATAATTATCATATGTGTCATTTGTGATACAAATACATATAAATACAACTGTGTAAGTATTAGGAATATATACAAACACAATTGTGTTAATTACTGAATGTGTATGCAGTTAACATAATGCCTAACTGTGTCGTACATACAAGCGTATATGTCTGGTGTGTGCAGTTAACATAACGCCTAACTGTGTCTATATTCAAGCGTATATGTCTGGTAATCATGAAGGTTAAAATAATATACATGTCAGATCAGAATATGTTATGTTAAAATATGCTAGTGCTATCATTGCTCTGATCCATTTATCTCTCTACTCAAGTAAGAATATTAATGTTTGCATTCTGATCAGGGTCTACAGAACCAATCAGACTCGCCTGACTGACCAGGGTCTATAGAATCAACCAAATTTAATTTCCATATCTGGTTAGAGTCTACACACCCGACACGGCTTATTCGTCTGATCAGGGTCTACACATATGACCAAAGACTGTACACATCTGATCAGGGTCTAGTGAATTGCACTTAATGCAACGTCTGATTAAGATCTACATATCATGCCGGGTTTGTAAGTATGAACGATATATGAAACGCAACATACCTACTCGAATCTTAGCTGCGGTAAAGACGAGCAAGAATATTGCAAGAATAAAATTAAATAAATTATTGACTTACCATGGTCAGATCCCCGAGATACAGCACAACATCATAACATAATAGAAAGGAAGGCAATGATGAGTCTTCAAATGAAAAATATTGTAGTGTGTGTAGTTCTATTTAACCAGGGAACTTTATAGTAATGTGGCACATTTTGAAACATATGTCCACAAGAAACCCATGATATTCAAGATCTAAAAATAATATTCACAAGAATACCGTGATAGTCAAGGTTTAAAATAACCTGTTAGATTGTACGAACGGTGCAAAATCTTACACAGCAACTGCTCCAACTATGAAGTAAAAAAATTTTTCTCTCGGAACGCTACAAAACTGCAAAATTACGAAAGAAAATTGTCTCCCCATTTAAAGATAGCCTTGAGACAAAAATCAATCCCAGAACAGTGAAGATATTGATCACCGAACCTAGGTTCACTCGGAATATACAATGTTCTGGTAACCGTTCAAGTATATAGGCGTAAATAATCAAATACACCCCTAGCATACATATCTCGTGATTACCATAATACTGTAACTTGAAAGCTGAAGTGTACCTACTATCTTAAAAAGTAAAACAGTCATCATAATCAGCGCTCCAGTTACAAATGCAATAATCTAACCTGATTAATAAAAATCAAAACAAACTTCTTTTTATATTATGTACATATAAAAATATATTCAAGATAAAACAGGGACGTGACAATCACCTGATTAAATTTTCAACCAATTAAATGAAATGGAGTTATGGCCCTTTGCAATTTTAAGCTATTTTAATCTTGCTGCTTTCATGTGCATAGCATAAGTTTAAAACCATGTATGCTAATGTTTTGTAATTTCATATATAGATGCCTCATGAAAAAATACATGACCAGTATGTTTTGTTTTAGCCGAATTATCTCCCAGTTTAGAGTTATTTCCCTTCTAATAAAATAACATTTAAATCTCATTAGCAAGATATCTCAAAAGTTATTTGAGCTAGAGCCTTGATATTTGGTATAGTGATTGGGACTGAGGAGGAGGTCACCTGATTAAATTTTCAACCAGTTAAATAAAATGGTTTTGGAGTTATGTCCCTTAGCAATTTTTGTCCATTTAATGTTGTTGCTTTCTTGTGTATAGCATAACTTTAAAACCATGCATGCTAATGTTTTGAAATTGTATATATGGATTCCTCATGAAAAAATAGGTGACCTGTTTTTTTTTTCTTATCCAAATTATCTCCCATTTTAGAGTTATATCCCTTTTAATAAAATAACATTGAACTCTCGATAGCAAGATATCTCAAATAAATATTTTCGGTAGAGCCTTGATATTTGGAATACTGATTGGGAGTGAGGAGGAGATCACCTGTTTAAAGTTTCAACCAATTAAATGAAATTTTAGAGTTATGGCCCTTTGCAATTTTAGGCTATCTTATCTTGTTGCTTTCATATGCATAGCATAAGTTTAGAACCATGTATGCTAATATTTTGAAATTTCATATATGGATTCCCCATGAAAAAAGAAGTGACATGTTGTCACATGAACAGACGAGTGTTGGCCCGGTGACGATGGACTAGACGCAATCACAAGCAATCAGAGGATAAACACAACACTTTATAAATAAAAACAACCATGTATTTAGAAAGTTAAAAAAAAAAACAACTATAAAGCAATCTTCAAAATTTCATAAATTGTATGTCCGAGATATTTCTGGAAGATCCTGGTAGCTTCATAATTTTCACCATGTGGATAAAATTGAAAGTACATAACTTAGTCACTTGTGATGTAAACAGATGTATACTCCATGTCATCTACCGGGTACCACTTGTACTTGATGGAGTACAATTTTGGATACATGGCCCGGAAAAACTTGTAGTTGTCAAATCATGGTTGTAGAGTGACGATGATAACAGGATACAAACACAGTGATGAAAACAGTTACATATACGGGACCTGAAAATAAGTATCATGTCCTAGAAATCTCGATATCACACATTACAAGATATTGCCTTATTAATTTCCACTAGGTATACAGAGTGTGTACGCCAAATGTTGTGAACCAACGTCCGTTGCAATTGATTATTATATAGCAAAATCAGATCCTAAAACCACAGGGACGCTGTTAATGACATATAATATTGCACATATATCCAACACAGGCAGACACACAGTCAGAACATATCTGACTAACACACCAGATTTTACATTAATCGGAGAAATGGCATCTCGACGATTACACATTCTTACAGGAAGAACCCATGCATCTTCCACTGTAAGAATCCCTTTAGAACGCTAAAGGCTACAATAAATTATAACTCATTACACCACAATGATTACACGATCACACATCGTCTCCACGTAATCATTAGGTACAATATCTACATGTCATCGTCATAGCCTCAAACATGACTCCTTACTGCTTGAGCCATTTTACAGTACAATATTCTAGTGAACAGACTTGCGTATAATCAAATAAAAAGAACCTCTGTACATGTGTTTAAGATAATTATCATATGTGTCATTTGTGATACAAATACATATAAATACAACTGTGTAAGTATTATGAATACATACAAAACAGTTGTGTTAATTACTGAATGTGTATGCAGTTAACATAACGCCTAACTGTGTCGTACATTCAAGCGTATATGTCTGGTGTGTGCAGTTAACATAACGCCTAACTGTGTCATACATTCAAGCGTATATGTCTGGTAATCATGAAAGTTGGAATAATATACATGTCAGATCAGAATATGTTATGTTGAAATATGCTAGTGCTATCATTGCTCTGATCCATTTATCTCTCTACTCAAGCAAGAATATTAATGTTTGCATTCTGATCAGGGTCTACAGAACCAATCAGACTCGCCTGACTGACCAGGATCTATAGAATCGACCAAATTTAATTTCCATATCTGGTTAGGGTCTACACACCAGACACGGCTTATTCGTCTGATCAGGGTCTACACATATAACCAAAGTGTACACATCTGATCAGGGTCTATCTACGTATCATGCCGGGGTTTGTAAGTATGAACGATATATGAATCGCAACGTAGTAAAGCAATAAATACCTACTCGAATCTTAGCTGCGGTAAAGATGAGCAAGAATATTGCAAGAATAAAATTAAATAAATTATTGACTTACCATGGTCAGATCCCCGAGATACAGCACAACATCATAACATAATAGAAAGGAAGGCAATGATGAGTCTTCAAATGAAAAATATTGTAGTGTGTGTAGTTCTATTTAACCAGGGAACTTTTATAGTAATGTGGCACGTTTTGAAACATGTGTCCACAAGAATGAGCTATAGTGATCACTTTTTGTCCATCGTCTGTCCACCCGTCCGGTTTTCCGTCCGTCCGTTAACACTTTCAAACGACAACTCCAAAGCCATTGAAGTGATTTGTTCCTAACATGGTAAGAATGTTGCTTGGTTAGAGGTCTTTGAAAATAGCTAAAATTATGGTGATCTGCCTCTTAGTTTGGTTGCCATGGCAACAGAAAGCTCCCACAGACTTATAATGGGAAAATGATTAAATTGCATTTTCTCCGTAACCAGTGATGTGATGTGAACCATATTTGGCAGTTATTATCATTGGGATGATTGTCTACCCAGTTTTTGTGTTTTATGACCAATGGCCATTTTGTTTGGTTGCCATGACAACATTAAATTTTATAAAAGGAATTCTTAAATGACATCTCCTCCAAAACCACTGAAGCAGTATGATTTTAATTTTGCACAAATGTTGCTTGGGTAAAGGCAATTCAAAATAGCTAAAATTATGGTGATCTGCCTCTTGGTTTGGTTGCCATGGCAACAGAAAGCTCCCATAGACTTATAATGGGAAAATGGTTAAATTGCATTTCTTCATAAGCAGTGAAGTGATGTGAACCATATTTGGCAGTTATGATCATTTGATAATTGTCTACCCAATTTATGCATTTCATGACCAGTGGCTATTTTGTTTGGTTTCCATGGCAACATTAAATAAAAACAAAAAGGGTTTTTTAATGACTACTCCTCCAAAACCACTGAAGCAGTAGGACTCTAATTTGGTACAAATGTTAAATGGGTAAGGGCAATTGAAAATAGCTAAAAGTCTTCCAATCTTTCTCTTGGTTTGGTTGCCATGGCAAAAGAAACCTCCTGTAGACTTATATGAGAAAATGGTTAAATTGCATTTTCTCCATAACCATTGCAGTGATGTGAACCATATTTGGCAGTTATGATCATTGGATGACTGTCTACCCAATTTATGTGTTTTATCACCAGTGTCAGTTTTGTTTGGTTGCCATGGCAATATTTAATTTAAAGAAAAAAATGAATTTTTTAAATGACAGCGCCCCCAAAACCACAGTTAGCAGTGTTGCAAACTTCATTAATGCTTATCAAGTGTCAGTAAAATTTTCCATTTTCTAATCCATAGTGAGTTCTTTGTTTCCAAAGGCAATCTTTTTTAGGTTTATTATATTTCCCTGCCCCTGTGCTATCAACATGTATAATATCACGATGTTGTTAAACAACTCTTCAGAAACCACTTAGCCAGTTTCCACCAAATTTCACATTGATCCTACTGTTGAAATGTGATTGAGAGTTTGTTCAAATGATCACGCTCCACTGACTGTCATGCCCATATATTCTTCTTCAAAACCTAGATCTGCTTAAATGATGATCCTTTCATTAGTTGCAATGATAGGATTGGAAAAATGTTGCATAACATCTGCATATTTGTAGTGGCTATGTCACTCAGGTGAGCAAGCCGTGGCTTCTTGTTTTTCTTATCCAAATTATCTCCCATTTTAGAGTTATTTCCCTTTTAATAAAATAACATTGATATCTCATTAGCAAAATATCTCAAAAAAATATTTGAGCTTGAGCCTTGATATTTGATATACTGATTGGGACTGAGGAGGAGATCACCTGATTAAATTTTCAACCAACTAAATGAAAGCTTGTTGAGAGTTATGGCCATTTGCAATTTCTGGCCATTTAATGTTGTTGCTTTATTGTGCATAGCATAAGTTAACTTTAGAACCATGTATGCTAATGATTTGAAATTTCAGAAATATATTCTTCATGAAAAAATAAGTGACCTTTGTTTTTGTCCCCCGCCTTTTAGAAGAAAAACGGAGACACTGTTTTTAGCTTTCCATGGCGCGTGATGTGTGGTTCCGAATTTTTAGTAGGTACCTTGTCCCCTTAACTCCTCCCACAGTTTTTGTCCGATCCTTTTGAAACTTTACAGGTGCTTTAAGGATGGTCTGAAGATATGCATGTTTTGTTTTTTTTTGCATCGCATAACCATAGAATCATGTATGCTAATGTTTTGAAATTTCATATATGGATTCCTCATGAAAAAATAGGTGACCCATATTTTTTTTCTTATCCAAATTATCTCCCATTTTAGAGTTATTTCCCGTTTAATAAAATAACATTGAAATCTCTGTAGCAAGATATCTCAAAAAATATTTGAGATAGAGCCTTGATATTTGGTATACTGATTGGGACTGAGGAGGAGATCACCTAATTAAATTAAATGAAATGTTGTTGTACGAGGGGAGTTCAGTAAGTTTGTAGAACTCGGGGTTTAACTCACAGATTGGAAGATGGTTTCAACATTATTTTTCAATATAATCCCCCTTTACTTCAATGCATTTGGCCCACTTTTCTTTTAAGCAGTCTATGCCTTTGAACTAAAAGTCATCTATTTGGTCTGAAACCAAGCCTCTGTAGCAGCCTTGAGCTCATCATCGTCCCGAAATCTCGTTCCACGCAAGTGGGACTTCAAATTTCGAAACAGATAATAATCACTTGGGGCCAGGTCTGGACTGTATGGCGGGTGATTTAACTGCTCGAACTTGCACTCACGAATAGCCGCTTGTGCAACTCTGGACTTGTGCACAGGGGCATTATCATGCAAAAGAAGGACACCAGCAGCTAGTTTTCCCCTTCGTTTTTCTTTGATAGCAACCCTTAATTGTTTAATGACATTGGCATAGTATTCTCCTGTAATTGAAGTACCAGCAGGCTTGTAATCTATCAATATAATCCCTTTGGAGTCCCAAAACACTGTGGCAATTATCTTGCTGGCTGATGGTTGGGTACAAAATTTCTTAGGTGGGGGTGAGCCAGGACGCTTCCATTGCATGGACTTTTTTTTAGTATCTGGGTCCCAGTGGTGAAGCCAAGTTTCATCTCCTGTTACAAGACGAGTGTGAAAGTCTTCTGGATTAGCATTGTACACTTCCAGAAGTTCTTGACTTGACTCCACACTTTGCTGACGATCTTGCATGTTCAGGTTTCTGGGTACCCACCTGGCAGATATTTTTGACATGCCTAAATGTTCATGGAATATAGTGTAAACACTTCCATTAGAAATACTACATTCTGAAGCAAGTTCGGCAACTTTGATTTGGCAATTGTTTAGCACAAGTCTCTCAACACGGTCGATCATCTCCTGGCTGATGACATCAGCAGGGCGACCTGGCCTTGGGTCATCTTCTAAGGAGTCTTGCCCATGTTTAAATTCTGCTGACCACTTTGCCACTGTGGAATACTTTGGGCTACTATCACCATACACTTCAGCCATGCTCCAATGGATTTCTTTGGCTTTTGCACCCTCCTTAGTGAGGAACTTTATGACTGCTCTGAACTCAATATTCTGACTTTCCATTTTTGCCTATGGGTATAGGTTTTCAAACAAAAAGTAAGAGCAAAAAATGTAGTGGTTGACTGAACGGCTGTTATCATTCAACTGACAAAGGTTTACACTGCACAAAAATGAAAAAAGAAATCTTGAATTGTATAGAAAAATACCGAGTTCTACGAACTTATTGAACTCCCCTCGTAGTTATGGCCCTTTGCAATTTCCTGCCATTTAATGTTGTTGCTTTATTGTGTATAGCATAAGTTTAGAACCATGTATGCAAATGTTTTGAAATATCATATATGGATATCACATGAAAAAATAGGTAACCTGTATTTTTTTCTTATCCAAATTACCCACATTATAGAATTATTTCCTTTTTAATAAAAAATAACATTGAAATCCTGTATATTTGTACTGTTGTTACCTTCATGGGCATGCAGTGTTGGAGTCAAGCAGTGTTAGAGTCAGGCAGTTAGGGGCATAGTGTTTTACAAACACTAGCTCTAGTTTTTCCATTAAAAAGGGTTTGATATTTCTTGCAAAATATCTCCTTTGGAGACTATTAGCATGATTTGTTCATGCTTTTTGGAATAAGTAACTAATCATATTTTAGAATGACATCTGCTAAAATGTGTATCCAGTATGAAAGGGGTGAAAAGTTAGTGAACATTTTAGAATTTCCAGGGCGAAAAGCAAAGATAGGCCTGTCAGCTTGGGTGCACATGTGGCCTGGGTTCTTCACATAAGGCACACATTTTGCCAAAAACACTCACTAAAATATTTCCATTTTTCAGATTTGCCTCAGCAAAGAGAGATGGCTCCAACTATTTTGTTCTACTTATTATCACTGATGGTGTTATAACAGATATGCCAAATACTATAATCTCAATAGTCAATGTAAGTTTATCATTTTAACTGCATAATACATTAACCTATGGATAATGTGTCATTTCCTTCTTTTCATTATACCCTCCACAGAATTTTTTAGTCTTAATCTAGAAGTTCCCTAAGGCAATACCTGTATGACGTCACCTTTCCCACCGTATTGATCACATGTTCAGTTTTCCTTCTGTGGACAAAAAAACAACAGAAATTTTTCAACTGGGTGATAAATTTCTTTAAATTTCTTTCTAATTCCCGGTTATGTAATATTGTCTGATAGTTTCTCCCTCATTTGTAATTCCTTCTTCAGAATATGTTGTTATTTTGAAACTTTTCTATTCTGAGCTTGTGATATTTACGTCTTGTTACCTATTTCACATATTTTCTCAACTATTTATGCCTACTGATAGAGGTAGTTGTGGTCATCTAAAGGCGTCTTGGGATAATCACACTAATTGTTTATCTTGTCCTACTTGTTTCAGATTTATTACTTGATCTATCTATCAATGCTGGTGGATTTCGACATGGGTTCTTCATGACAAATGAAGATTGCACAGCCTCAGACATGCCACTATGGCAAAACTAAGATTACTTCATCCTAGAAGTATTCTAAGAAGAAGGACCCAGTCCAGTCAGAGAGATCTGGAAACATTCCTTCAGACATTCATGGGAGCACCAATCCCACATGGCTATACTGCTTTGGGGAGGACCCATACAGGTGGCAGTTCAACTGATGAGCATATCATCCGAGACATAAGTCCACCAGGCACCAGTCACCAGTCACCAGGCATCAGGCAGTCAACTTCACCAGACACCAGGCAGTCAAATGCACCAGGCACCAGGTACTGGAGCAACCAGTCACCAGTCACCAGGTACTGGAACCAGGCACCAGGTAATGAATGACAATCACCAGACACCTGGCCGCCAGGCAAATGATAAGCAGGCACCTGGTCACCAAGTACCTGGTACCACCGGGTACCAGTCACAAGTCACCAGGCAACTAGACATTCTTGGAGCTCTGATCAATCATTAGACTACAAAGCTCTACTAATCTACAAAGACTTTAATTGCCATTAGAGCTAGACTTTTAACACTCTATCTGACACTAGTGATATAATTGAACCACCAAGTAACATTTTGGATTCTCACAGATCTTTTTCTAAGAAGCGCTCCAGTAGAAGAGATTTCTCTACTTCTAAGCACAAAAAGAGAAGATGCAAATCAGCATTATCTTCCTCCTCTTCATCATCATCTTCCCTGAGAAGAAGTAGGAATTCAAAAAGATCGAAACAGTCTCATTGGAAGAGGAGACATTGCTCTTCCTCCTCTTCCTCCTCTCCCTCTGGTGAATCTACCAAAGACTGTGGCCATTATAAGAGCTCAAAACATCCCTCTCCTCAGACCTGTCATTGAACCAATCTCACAGCCTGACGAGGTTTCCTATGAAACACAGAACTTACCAACTACAGATACTTCTGTTCCTCAGTTACCCAAAGAATTGGACTGAGAATCCATTTAGGTTACTTTTGGAGGAGATGAGTCCTAAAACGTCTAAGGATCCATCTCCTTCCAAACCTTTATCTGGTATTGAAGTATCAATGGAGTCTCATACTATTGAATTACAACTCCTCCTTCAATCTAAACATTTGAAATACCATCAAATTTATTCAGAACAAATTAGATTCCGATAAACTTGGTCAAGATTGAAAATGTCCACGGAACATTGTCAGATCATTGGCTCCATCCACAATACTTCCCTACTCAGACTGTCCCCTCTCTCTAGATTCTGACGCATCACACATGGACATTTCTATGAAGGGGAAATACTCTATTCCCATTAAGAACATGGAAACATGGAAAAAAGAGATTGTAGTTTAGTGGCTTGGTGAATGAATGTCATTAAACGTATCACCAGTAAAATTCTGATCTGATTCTGGCAGTTAACTCGCTTGCAGAGCTATTCTCTTTGGCTGCTTATCTATGTCTTCACCAAGAGTCTATGTAGTTTAATGCCCTGTCGAAAGTCCTGGAAACAGTTGCCAAGTCTTATCAAACACGCTACCGTTCTATCTACAATCTTGGCCATTGAATTACTTCAGGCTCAATGTGATTCAGCCATAGCCTCCTCAAAAATTTCTAATGGATCACTCTTGGCACACCTTGAGAAGCGCAGCAATTAATTCTCAAGTGCTGTTTGATAACAAGATATGGAAGTAGCTAAATCTAACTTCGAAACTCAGCAACACAGATTCTTAGCCTCTTCCGCCCATACTTCTCTTATCCAGCCTACGAAGGCCTCATATGCTTCTACAGGTTCCTTCAGAAAACCTAAACCTCCAGGGAAATCCTTTATGCCCAAAACTAATCAACCATACAAGCATAGAAATCAGTCAATCTTTTGCTCCTAATGAGAGAAAAGACTTCCCTGTTAGGAGGACCTGTAACACGAGACAGTTTCCCTCTTCTAAACCTGACTATTCTTCCACTAAGTTCTGAAAACCTTTCTACTGCATGCATTTCCAATTCAAGATATTCCAGTGGGAGGAAGAGAGGCCCATATTGTGGAACATTGGGGAGAAATATATCAAAAGGAATGGGTCCTTTCTATCATCCAAAAAGTTTTAAGGATTCTGTTCCGCACTTCTTTCCTACTATTAACAGTTCTTATAATTCTGGGTGTCATAATCCCCAAAAGAAAAGAGAGATACATTCCGTGATAAATCTCTCCATGCTATATCCATACATCTAAACAACCTTTCAAAATGGAGACAGCAAGATATATTTGTCAGTCAATTCATCTCAACAACTAGTCTGTCTTCATAGATCTGACTGATGCCTATCTTCACATCTTAATTCATCGGCTGTCAAGAAATACCTACAGTTCACATTTGACAATCAGTATTAAATTCAGGACACTACATTTTGGAATTTCCTTAAGTTTGTGATATTTTACCAAGTTGATGGATGTTATCGCCGCTCCCCTTCATCAGTGCTCCATCTCGCCCATTTCTTACTTCAACGATTGGCTCATAAAAGATCTTCAGTGTAGCAGAATATCCTCTCAGATAATATTTGTCTTCAAATTATGCAAGTTCTAAAGTTCATTCCAAATCTAGAAAAGTCAGATTTGATTCCACCACAGAATTCACCTTTATAGACATGGAATTCCTGAATCAATACAATACTGTCAGACTACCACCAGACCATTTAAAATCACTACTCTTGACAATCAAACAACTTCTAAGATTCAAGTCTCAGCTCAAACTTTCCTTTCTCTCGTAGGTAAACTTTGTTTCACAGCAGATTTCGTTGTTCTAGGTTGCCCTCATTATGCCTGCTTCGGATATGCTTCCTGTCAGTGTGGAGACACCACATACTTCCTCTGAATCATCCAATCTGATTATGAATTGATCTGCTTTCATTTTGAAGGATGGACAGATCCCAGTGGCTTCATTCAAGGGGTCTACATTCACCTAACACATCTCATGTCCTTCATTTTTACAGATACCAGTCATTACCTATGGGATGCTCATATCGAAACGATGAAACTATCCTTTAATGATCGCTGGACAGAAGACCAATCTCAGCTACACATCAATATTCTGGAAATAATGGCCATTTGGGATGCATAAAAGTTCATGAAGAAGATTTATGCCAGGGTTCTCTTAAAATATTGTGATGTTACGAGCATGTAAACAGTTGAACAAGTCCCTGTTGAAAGTTTTTGGGAGGCCCTTATTTGCAGTAATTTGTTTTCCTTTTCAGGCTTCCGCCTTGCCGATGTCAATAATCATAGTAGGAGTTGGAAATGCTGAGTTTGACGGTGGGTGAATTTATATACCTGAAGATGTATGTGCCATTTTTCACACGGAAAACAACTTTTTTGACTTCCTGTTTGCTTTTCTGAACACCTATGCCCTTCTGAAAAAGGGTCTGCTATATAAGGAAAGAATTTGCTCTCTCTTTGCCCTTTTCAGAGGGGACAAAACAATTCTGACACAGTTATCTTATATGAAAGTGTATCCGTACCCCTTAAATCACATACATATAGACAATGTTTCTTAGCATAAGAAGATTTAGCTAAGAAAATATCCCTATACTCGTATGAACAGAAAAATATGCCACATTTATGTAAATAAGTTAATTGGACTAAAAGTTACTTGTTTGTGGGACTAGTTCCATTTTGTTCTTTTGGAGGTGATATATATGGCTATACATTTCATACAGTTTGTATTCATGGATTTTATGGGCACACTTTACCTGAACAATATTGACAGTAGAATTACTAGGTAGTATATATGGCTTGACATTTTTTGCACCTTATCTTTGGTTTAAATTTTCTGCGACTCTTCTCTTGGCTTGACATTTCTGAATGATACAGAGATAATTCACATGAAGTGTTAAACTATTTTCAGGAGAAAAGTAAGAAAAATATATCAAGGGGAATGGATACACCACCAAGGAAAATAACTGACATAGAAGTATTTGCATCTTTTTTTATGCCCACGCCTGCCTTGGCAGGAATGGGGCATATAGCGTTTCGCTGTGATGTTGTGTCCGTACGTGCGTACGTGCGTACGTGCGTGTGACGTTCGTAACCAGGTTCACCTGCAAGTTTAGGTGCAAATTTACATCTGCGTTTCTCTTGCAGCTAATATCTTTTATACCTTCTGGGCTAGAAAGTTGAAACTTTATATGACATTTACCTACATCAAGACCTTCTAATGTATGGTACCGTTGCCCCAGGGTCATGCCCCTGGGCAGGGCTAGGGGTCGGGGTGGGGGCATGTGTGTACTGTGGACACATTTCTAGTTTTTATTGGGGACTACGCTTAAAGGAAAGAAATTGCTCCCAGGGGCAACACATTGTTCCATTTAAGAGTGTCCCTCAGTTTTTAAAGGATTCAAATACTAGATAAGCAGTTTCCTGGCTTCAAAAGTTGTCATTCAGGGCCCAGTTGTTCAAAACTTAACAAGCTCATTAACAACAAACTCTTTATTTATTGTAGTGAAGATATATTCAAATACATTGATATTTTTGCTGCAAAAATGTGAATTCTCATTTTTTTAGCAAAAAATATCATGGATTTGTCATATTTCAAAGATAGAAATTTTAATGTCACATTATCTTACAACTTGTTAAGTTTTGAACAACTGGGCCCATGTGTATCCAGTCACCTTAAAATGTAGTTTGCTATTATTTAAATTCAGCTTATTTAGCATTATTGTCCCTGCCTTTCTGCTGACTATCACTTATGGTACTCCACCTAGGCAAGTCAAGTATGACAACGGGAACCAGAGACATCATTTCTTTTTTCTTGATTTTGGCATGACCTCTGTAAAGCTTTGTGGTACTGATCATTTTACAATAAACGAGACTCGTGTGATAGACTTCTGTTATACCTAATCTAAAAGTCGCTAGTCGTCTCCCTTAAGGGGAATTGATATATTTTCAGGGGAGGCAACTCTGTAAAAATTGTTTTAACTGCACAATACATTAATCTATAGATAATGTGCTATTCTATTCTGTATTTCACACCTTCCACAGAAAAACAACAATTCATTCGTCTTAAGGAGTCTTAATCCAGAAGGTCCCTTAGGCAGTTACCTGTGTGATGTAACTCTTCCTGCTTAAATGATCATGTGTCAGTTTCTTTTCTGTGGAACAAAGAAAATTAACAGGATTTTTTACTGGGTGATAAAAAATCTAAATTTCTTTCTTTTCTCCAGTCTATTTTCTTAGTTCCTGTTTTCTTATGTTCCTTTCTCACTCCTTTCACTGAAAATTTTATTACTTTCATTAAGTTGATTTTCAATATCTTATTATTGTTGATCGTTGATTTGCGTCATATGATTTTGCGACTCTCGTATTTATCAGCACAACACTCGTGTTCGGTTCAGTTTGGAGGTCGTGCATTATAACTCAAGTTAACTTGTTCGTTCTGTTCCAGTTATTTATTGATGCAATCAGTAATAACTGGACTACTATTGGTATCTTGCAGATGACTACGAGTTGGCTGAAGATTTCTGTGGTGGAGAAGCTGATTAGTAAAGAACTTGTCAACCCTTTTGGGTTATACAACAATTCTTTACTGATCGGACACCACCCCACAGGGCTATACTGCAAGGGGTAGGACCCATCTGGGTGGCATCTTTATGGGTGCTATAGGTACTCAATAAAGTCTAAGTCCTCCAGACACCAGTCACCTGTCAACCACTCACCGGTCATTCCTCATCAGCTTCACCAGTCATCCAGGCACCAGGTAAAATCCCCAGTCATTTAATGACCGGTCATTGGTCATCCAGTCAGCAGTCATCCAGGCACCGGGTAAAAATCACTGGTCATATAATGATTGGTCACCAGTCAGCCAGTCACCGGTCAACCAGGCACTGGGTAAAGTTCACTCAGTCACCGGTCATCCATTCACTGGTCACCGGTCAAAATCACCAGGCAAAATCACGGGCATCTAATCACCAGTCATCGGGTACCAGTCAGCAGTCATCGAGGTACCAGTTATTATGCCGGATTACTAGTGACTAGATAATAGTCAGTAGTCTCTGGACAACTAGTTTTTACTCACAGAGCGACAGAGATGAGTCAAATTAATGGGTACAGATCATCAAATGACAATGTTTGGTTAGAATACCGGGTAGACATTTATATCAAGGAATTCTTTCCAGTCATTATCGAATTAGACTCAGAATCCTAGATATTTTAATTATAATTGAATCAGAATTATCCGTTCTGAATGAATTTCTGAATTCAGTGATTAATAATATAAAGAGTTTTAATGCTATCAAAATTTAGTATTGTTATTGAACATCGGACAATACTTTAAAAATATAAATATGTTCCTCTTTATTTCGTTTTGAAAGAGATCAACCCTTTATGGATTCTCACCCATTAGGCTTTACTGCAGGGGGTGAGCGCCATAAATTTATTTTATATTATATGAAGAAGGAAAATATTGTCGAAACTTTACTTATTTCTTCTTCTTTTTCAGTCTTTCTTTGTTCTCGGTATGCAACTGCACAGAGACAAAGAAATCAGTATAGGTATAAGAAAGAAGTATTCAATCCACTCTTCTTTCTTTAAAAAGATTATTACCATAAAAGATATCATAGATCTAAACAAAGGACAGTTTACAAATAGATAACTGATCCTTCAATAATCAGACTGTAAAATTTTAATTAAATTCCAATTAGTTTTCTAAGAATTTTCGGAGGATCATGATTTCTATTTAGTCTATCCGGAATTGAACTATTACAGTCACGCTAATTCCCTTATTTATTATTTGCTATATAATAGATAGAAATAATTCCAAGTATATCCAGAATTTCATGGGATAGTCTTGGTTAAACATACTCATTAATTGTTTTAAATTTGACTCGAGTATGTATTTTATAAATGAAAATTAAAATTTAATCAAACATCCTCTCTAGATTCTAATGATGAGCATAGAAGTCGAGTAGAGGTAGATATTCTTTTTCACAGAATATGGGAAACGGCCACTAATTTAAGCTATTAGTCCCATGTTAAATTTATGCGTCGACAATTGTTAATATCTGTTTAAAGAGAACAGGTCAGTCATGTCCTGTCCAGACTCTGGAATAAAGTAAATTGTTTATAAGATATTTATATATTACGGCATATTTTAATTCGATACGTCCTTTTATTTTGCCTTACTTAAATTCGGGAGTATTTTAGTCTACATGAGAAATGTTCCATTTAATGCAGTTCTCACTTCTTCTGAGAATAATAAATTAACACATTGGCTATGGTAATGCTAGAAAACCATACAGCTGATAAACAGTCAGCCCTAATCAAGGTATAGTATAGGTCTATATTAGTCATAATCCTTAAGTTTAATATAAAGCAAATCTCTTGAGCAGTATTATGCTACGAGTAGCTCTACTTTCTCTGTTATTCACACTTATAACAATCCATGTCAATCAGGTCTTGTTCAGACTCTTGAAGTAGATAAATAACCAGTAAAGACATTAATAAATTCAGTAAGTTATTATTATTGCTTTAATCTATAAATTTCATTCAAGAAGTTGCAAATATAATTCTGAAATATAGAGTTTGGCTTCTTATGAATATAGAATATTTGGCTATAATAAGGACCGTTTAGAAACCTATACAGCCAATAATTTAGATCTAAACAGATCTACGGTATAGATCTAATATTTAGTCTTTAAAGTATGATACAAAGGAAATTTATAAGAGGGGAAGTAACGTAACAAGTAGTTTACCTCCTCTAAACATCAATGGCAATTATAAGTCGTAAAGCAATTATTCCATTTTCTACCTTCGTACGTCAACAGTTAGGACAATGTGAGAAACATTGAGGAAATAAAGTCCTTTACATTTTTCTGTAATAATTTAGGACCAAATACAGTTACATTTCTAATCTATGATCCAATACAATAATAGGAAACACAATTACATTCCTTATCTTTTGTCCCTTCCGATAATAGGAACCAGTTGTTTTTCTCGTTATAAAGAATATAACGTTCCATTAATGAGTAATGGAAAGGGTACAAATCTGGAAAATCTTGATCTCTCCTGGATATGTTGTCCCCTGAAAGATAACATTGCAATATCTAATGATAGATATTTCTAATTGAATATAAAAGACAATCAGATCAGGACGTATTGATATCGTCATAAGACTAGACTGTCTCAATAAATTATAATGGATTTCTTATACGATTAAACTTTACATATTCAGGAAGTTCTGCACTTACGCTTTTCTGTCAGATCTTCCTAGTTCTTTTGTTAAACAATTAGGAATGTACCTTGTTGTACATTTATACATATTGTAAATGGACGTTATCATCACGAATTTACGTTAATAGATCATTAAAGAATTATTTGATAATAACTGGAGATATTATATACAATCCAATATATATTTATCTTCATATTGTCATTAATTATATTAAGTTAAATTTGTTTTAATAATTAGATTGACCTATTCACATTTCATTTTATAGGTTTAAAATCTTATTGACACATTACTAAACAAACAATTACTCAGACTTCAGTTTATAATGACTATGTCTGATTATTCGGGAGCATTCATTTGCTACTGCACTTGTTAAGTCAGGCTACTGACAATTTTCAGTTAATATCATGAAAACACTCCTACGGCTCAGTTTAGGGAGAATACATCCATTAGGTTCCAATTACTGTCTTATCTCATCGATACAATCATTATCTATAAACTACTCATTTTCTATCTTCGAACAGAGAAATACAGTAGAGCTTCAATGGCTCGGTCGAACACGTTCTGGAGTCTGCAGGGATTTCCTCCAAATACGATATATGGATAATTTAGGGAGATTTTCTTCTTTTATTTTGCAAATGTATGCTGTGTGCACTCATTAGAATTGCCTCAATGAGGCAGTTCTAATGAGTACACACAACATACATTTATAATATAGAACACCGAAAAGATATCCCACAATTATCTCCATTATGCCTCCTGGTATGGCACTGTAATGAGTTTCTAGTCTTTACATTTCTGGTTGAAAATAAATTTACGTCTATCTTCAACTAATATGACATAGAATTTTAACCAATAAGAACACTATACATCTTTCACTCTTGTGTTAAGAATTGTCTGTACACAGCTGTGATGAAATTACTCTGCCGATCTACACATAGATCTTGAGAGTCCCTCCTTCCTTCCTGAAATCCGATACAAGTATAAAAAATCGTGATATTTCAGGAGGTTTCAATTATTAAGAAATTTGTCTTAAACTATTTAAACATTCAAGACTAAATTGTATAATAAATGGATTGTTTATCATTATATAAAATTCTTGGAGTTATATTATTAGCAAAGAGAGCTATTGTAGTCACCCAGGTCGTCCGCGTGCACGTTTGCGTTTGTGTTTCCGTCACACTGTGTTAAAATTTTTCAAATGCTTATATCTCAACAGTCACTTATCACAGACCATTCATATTTGGAACATGGGTGCTTGGGAGGGTCATCTGCAATTTCATAAGAACAGACCTCTGGGTTCATGCCCTGGGGTGGGGCTAGGGTTCAATATATAGGACACCTTTGTAAAATGCTCTATTGCTGTATTAAAGTTTTTCATATGCTTATATCTTAGTAGTCAGTTGTCAACAAGCATTCATATTTGAAACATTCGGACTGGAAGGGTCGTCTACGTGTCCATAGGTATTAGCATTTGGGTTCATGCCCTGGGGTGGGGCTAGGGTTCAAAATCCAGGACACCTCTTGTAAAGTGTTTAGTGCATTTCTGTTATTCTAGCATTGTAAACACATCCTATGTAATTCATCAGTCAAACTTGTGACATTGTTTTAAGTGTCATTGGGTGAAGGTCATGGTGACCTACATTTCACAGTCCAATGACCTTTATTCCATGGTCCAGTGATTTTGCTTTATATCTCGAAGACTATTTGATAGAGAAATGTCATACCTTGGATATTAGTTTCATGTGACACTAAGAGTGACCTCAAAATATATGTAGGTCAACCTGACCCATATTTCATGGTCCAGTGATTATGCCTTATATCTCGAAGACTATTTGATAGAGAAATGTCATACCTTGAATATTAGTTCCCTGTGCCATGAAGAGTGACCTCAAAATATAATTAGGCCAGTGTGACCTATATTTCATGATCCAGTGATTATGCCTCACTATTTGATAGAGGCTATTTGATAGAGAAATGTCATACCTTGGATATTAGTTTCATGTGCCACTAAGAGTGACTCAAAGTATATGTAGGTCAATTTGACCTATATTTCATGGTCCAGTGATTATGCCTTATATCTCGAAGACTATTTGATAGAGAAATGTCATACCTTGGATATTAGTTCCATATGACACGAAGAGGGACCTCAGAATATATGTAGGTCAATGTGACATATTTCATGGACCAGTGATTATGCCTTATAACTTGAAGACTATTTGATAGAGAAATGTCATACCTTAGATATTAGTTCCATGTGACATGAAGAGTGACCTCAATATTGTATAGGTCAATGTGACCCATATTTCATGGTTCAGTGATTATGTCTTATATCTCGATGACTGTTTGATAAGAGAAATGTCATACCTTGGATATTAGTTTCATGTGACACAAAGGCTGACCTCAAAATATATGCATGTCAGTGTGACCTATATTTCATGATCCAGTGATTATTCCTTAAATTTGGAAGACTATTTGATGGAGAAATATCATACCATGAATATTAGTTCCATGTGACACTAAGAGTAACCTAAAAATATATGTAGTTCAATTTGACCTACATTTCACAGTCTAATGATTTTATGTTATATCTCAAAGACTATTTGATAGAGAAATGTCATACCTAAATTTTAACTTCCATGTGACCCATTGATTGACATAAAAATATATTTAGACCAGTGTGACTCAGTGTGACCTATATTTCATCATTTAGTGATTTTGCCTAATAACTGGAAGACTATTTGAGGGAGAAATTACATACCAGAACATTAGTTCCATGTGATGCGATGATCAACCTCAAAATATATCTAGGTCAGTGTTCCATGTAACACCTAGATTTGCATTAAAATTCATAGAGAGATGTGTGATTTATATTCAGACTCACAAAACTTATTGTATTTAGAATAGAATCATATAAATATACTGAATACACCTTTTGATGTGTTAATGTGAAAACATAGGTAGACAAGGCACAAACAGGCGAGCTATGCTGTCATGCGACAGTTCTTGTATTATATCTACTTTCTTTGGATAAGCTAACCATCACAATGAATGATTTATCCATAAAAATGGAACATCTTATAGATTATTAAAATCTAAATTATTTTCTACTTAAATAAATTAGTTACGTTTAATGATTTATTCATACCAGGAATATCCTATTATTGTATATATATATTATTGATGATAAAATAATCTATTCTCACTATTCCAGTTATATTTGTGCAGAATAGTTAATTATATCTCTGAACTTATATGTTTTGCGTTATCAGAGATACTAAAATTAGTTTTATTTTGACTCAACATTTATACTTATTAATTATACTATAATGAGTTGAAGTTTGCATAATCAACTCCCCTATTCTAGTCTTAGTAGGGAAGCTTTAAGTATTTATGGACTAAGATTTTTCCTATATTATACTATCTCATAGAGGGAAGTTGTATCGATATTACTTCTTTTTCTATCATAATCAATTATTAATATACTGTCGGAACTTGACTAATAATATTGATAAGAATTATTTTGTAATTAGATCCATGGTATTTATACTTAGACCTAGTAATAGAAATGATTCTAGCCAGTTCTTTCTAAGTTATTTAGATCATAATACATATTGTAAGATCTTACGCTAAATTAGGAGGCTGTTTTACAGTACGCTATGTTATCAGCCTTTCTTCTTATTAAAAATGTTACGTCTGCAAAACTCTGATGTTAGCAGTCTTTCCTTTTCTTATTTTTTTTGGATACGAAACGTTTCCTAAATCTCTTAAGGTAGAAGCGTTTTATTAAATATTACTCAGGTTGTCATTCTTCATCTGCAGAAGTAGACAATCTCTTTCTAGTATCATTGTTGGGACTAAGATACATTAATACAATTACCCTAACAATAGATAAAATTATCAATCATATTTCGCTATCATTGATGGATAAACTGGGTATTCAGCAAGGATTACGCCATTTGCCCAAATTATTATTATTCCTTTTTAGATTGAAAGGAAAAACGGAATAATTATAAAAAAATGGTAAGAGAAAAGTCCAGGGAGTGCCACAATCACAAACCGCAGTCCTTCCCAGACCCCAATGTTTATTTAAGGATTATGAACTGGTTATTGGAAAAAGATTCTAATTAGATCATAATTATAATAATTTAGACTATTTACTAATTAGATAATCTTTACATGTCTAGGATTTATATGAAAATCTTGAGAAATGTAGATTATCTATAGGAAATGCGTCCGAGAAGACATTTCCTCATTGAATAATGGGCCTCTAAAGATGGACAGCTTTTTGTCTAGACAGCTGCTCGACATGTTTGGCTTAAACATATTATCAAAGAGTATTCTTGAGGCCAATGACTCATTAATTCTTTTTCAGGCCAACTGTTGTTACCCCAAAAAGAAGGTGTGTGTGTGTGGGGGGGGGGGGGGGGGGGGGGAGGAGGGGGGGGGAGCAATAATTAGGCCTCTGAGGCTTGAGAAACTAGCAGCCAGAGTTTACTATTAACATATAAGGTATTAACACCTTAAAGATAGGTTATTAGTGAATCTAGATCATTCTAAATGTTATATACGGAAATAGAATGTATCTGATTCCTTAGAATTTCTTGAGTCTTAATCTAGAGGTATAGGGATTCT